>VBSM01000883.1:1152671-1177670 GCA_008086735.1 Cheirogaleus medius | reverse complement strand
AAAAAAAAAAAACACTTAGAAAATGAGGCGCTATCATCGGAGTCTGAAATGATGATGGAGGAGACAGGTTGAGGTCAAGGTGTGTGAACTCTGCCTGGAAACCAGGAAGCAGTTAGGCCTGGGGGGAGGGGACGTGGCAGAATGAGTAGGAGCTAGTTTTGTGCTTGAAAGGTTATAATGAGCTACGTGTTTAGAAATGCAGGTTAGACCCACATCCCAGGATCGGAATTTTGTTCAGAAGGCATTGGAAGGCCACTTAAGCTTTTCACCCGGAAGGAGGCAGGGCCGGAGTCATAGTTTAAAAAGATTAATCAGACAGCTGTGTGCAAAATGTGCTGAACGCATGCAGAGAAAGCGTGTGGATAGCCCAGGTAGCAGATAAAGAAGCCCTCCACGTGCTGAGAGCACACGTGAGAGCGGGATTCGGGAGCAGCTGGGGACATAATTGACACTCCTGAAATAGTATTTTCTACCCGAGCCAGCCACTCCACTGCAGCCACTCTGCATCTGAGGCTGGCATTTAAGAGACAAAGCAAAGATATTTTCACGGGCTATCATTACTGTGCATTACACAAGCTGCAGGGTTGTTTTTTTTTCCCTAATTTTTTTTCCTGGCTTCTGACTCAGAAGGGTGGCTTTTTCCTCTCTTCTGCAGACAGAAGTGGGGCGGTGAGCAAATAAGGCCAAGCCCCATCATCATCTGCAGACTCTGACCCCATGTGAGGCCACTGGTGGCTGATTCCGCTGCAGGCAGTGACAACCAGAGACACAGGGGATGGAAAAAACCCATCCCCAGTTCCTTTCCTGACACCCAGGGATCAGCGTCCGTTACCGCAAAGGACATGTGAAAGATGTGGACTCAAATGTTATCCAGGTATCGTCTCTGCATCCACAGGAGGGCCATTAAGTGAACGGAACCTGTCCGCCCCTCCAGCCTCAGAGAAGCTCCAGGGAACTGGCCGGTGCCTGAAGACCTTCAGCTAACAGGTTTTTGTTTTGTTTTTACACTTTTTTGTGTTTTCGAAAAAGTCATCAGACGTCAATCAAAAATGCAAGTTGATCCATAAATAGTCCCCCAATTTCATCTCGGTGATTACACTTCTTCCTCTTGATGCCCCTGGGCAGACTTCTCTCCCTCTCTCTACACCCCATAAAACATTTTACATAAAATACTTTGTAAACGATACTTCCCTCTGACAGCCGTATATTTCTAGTTACTCCAAGCCTAGGGTACTCGCTCCATTTTATTTTGCTTTATTTTTATGATTAGATAAATCAATTTTAATGTCACCCCTTTAAAATCTGGCTTCTTCTGGATGGAAACAGATGTTTTGCTTTCTCGATGGTGCTTGTTTCAATGTGGTATTCTCTGAAGGATGCCCAAGTGGGTAACGACAGGCAGCTTAATAAACACTCTGGCTCCTACGCTGTGCTCCAAACCTGCACATCACCTAAGACGTTAAAACAACACATTTTCTTTTGCTCACTTAAGGAAGAAAACTGGCCCACACACCAGGGACCTTAAGATCAAAGGAAAAGTGTACTTACTGCTCTATGCCTCAAAGATCTCTTGCATCTGCTCAATCATTGAGAAAAGGCAGGAGCTACTTTCTATTTCCATTAGTACAACAGCCACTCATTCACTTCCTTGACCCAAGAGATTAAAAATGTTTCCCTCTTTTTGGTTTCCCTGTATGGTAGATGTCAGGCAGGGACCAAATCTGCAGGTGGCAGATACAGACCAGGAAGGAGGTTTCTAGGGGTGGAGAAACCAGGACCAATCAGGGGAGGGACTGCAGGAAAACATAGCACACCTAACAATCATGTATGAAAATCACCTGGTAACATCCCACACCTCCTCATAAGCTGTCCCTGACCAGGCCAATGAGAGGAAACCACCTGGGAGTCCTTAACGTCTTTCTCCAATCGTGGAGACTAACCCATTCCTCTCTGCAATGTATTTTCACTTTGTGTAGCTTCTTTCTTTTCTGCAACGAAAGCTGTTTGTGTGGAAGTGCTTCCTGTCTGTGGTCACTCTGTCACACCAGCCCTGCTTGCAATTCTTCTGAGCAAGGAGCCAAAGAACCAGGACATTTCTCCTTCGAAGACCCAACCCTGACAGTCGACAGCTTTGCTTTTAATTCTGCAGACCCTCAGAACGATTCCCAAACAGGATGCCACCTCTGCCTTCACCGTCCTCAGGTTCTCCAGGTGTGCCCCGGCATCACCTGGGGGCTTTTTAAAAACGTAAGTTCTCCTACTGAATCAAAAGTTCTGGGAGTGGGACCAGCACTCTGTGTTTTAACAATCCCTCCAGGTGATTGGGATGGATGTTACATTTTTGAGAACCTCTGCTGTAGGGTAAATGAGAATTTAAAAATTAGAACATCCTAATAAGGGAACAAAATGCTCACAGCATCCACCACTGGAGCAGTCGCTGAGCACCTGCTCTGTCCAAGGTATGTGGCGACGCTGACCGGGCACAGAGGGCCAGAAGAGGAAGTGGTCAGTGTTGCTGCTCAGGCATAGAGCGCCCCCTCTCTTCAGGCTCCAGAACAGTCCTGGCGTGTTTCCGAAATTCAACGCAAAGCCTTTCCTTACAAAAGGCGAAACACGAGTCTCCCTGCCGGGACGATCAGGTGAAAGGAGGAGATGAGACTGTAGAAAGGAGAACGGTCAAACTTCAGCTTCTGTCTTCACCACCCTTCCATTCTGTCCTTCGTCTCTGTTGAAGATCAGAACCACAGAAGCACCTCCAAAGTGGAATCAGAACACGTTTTGCAATGCGCGGTGCTGAAAAACTCGACACCAAAACCCCAGGTCTCCGTTGGATGCAAAGTGAACCTCCGTGAATTGCCGGCTCCTTCCCAGGTCTTTTCACCCGGGGTCATAGTCCCCGGCGAGTCTTTATAAGGTGCGCTGCCCGGAAAAGGCATCGACTATGTGATTTTGAAGAGGAATGGAGTCTGGCTGCTGGGCCTGTGTGTAGTATGTGAATCAACCCAGAATCTATACCCGGGGAGATATTGGACCCATCAATCTTTATTCCCAGGCAATCAGGCAAGGCAGTATCTCCAGGTCTCCCTATAGACAGCTCATAAAATAGGGGTATTGATCAAAAGGTCTAAATTTGTAGTGCGGACTATAAAAGCGATTTGTTTGGGGTGGGGGGACGGTCATATAAGATGAATGCATTTGGATGATTAACTTCAAAGACAATTCCCTCCGGGAAACTCTGCAACATTTTGCAGCAGTTTTCTTTGTGAAGTTACCAAGGCAGTTTCTAGGCTTTTACATTTTTTTAAAAAAAAATGTTTTTAATTGTTATGGGCACATAATAGTTGTATATCTTTATAGGGTACATGTGCTGTTTTGATACAGGCGTACAATGTGAATTAATCAAATCAGGGTAATTGGGGCATCCATCACCTCAGGCATTTAGCATTTCTTTGTGTTAGGAATGTTCCAATTCTATTCTTTTATTAATAGTTAAAGCATACCCTATTCTTTTTTTCAGTGTGTTCAATTATTTTAGGCAAATACCGACATATCTAAAGTGTAGTTTATATCGAAGGTCCTCTGAGGTCCTTGGCTCTAGCCGACATTTACTAAGCCCTCCCTACTTTGAGCCAGGCATATACTAGGGGGTTTGCTTAGGTTTCCTAATTTATTTATCCTCCTGGTAATTCTATGGGGTGGGTACTTTTCAAATTTTTGTTTGTTTGTTTTTCAGGTGAGGAAATGGCTGCTCACAGAAGCAGAGTGGCTTGCCCAGGGTCCCAGAGCTAGTTAGCCAAGGACAGAACTCAGGTGTCTATCTCCAAAGCCTCAAACTCTTTCAGGGGTTATAAACAGTGTGGAAAGTGTACACGGAGACTCCCCAGCCACATGACAAGATACAATTATTTGTATAATTCTATAAACCGCTTCCTGCACAAGAAGTTGACGTTGGCTAGACTAGCTGCTCCTCCAAGGGGCTAAAAATGATCCATAAGTTGTCCCAACACCTTTTGTCCCCAAGAAAGTAGAGAAAGATCGTCATTGTGAGAATTCTGAGGTAACTGTGATGGGTTACACATAAGAAATGACCAGGAAACCTGGTCTTCAGAGTAAGAAGAAAAAAGTAGGATGGGGTAGAGATGAGATCGTGAGAACCCCCAGATAGAGACAGGGAAGGTACGTGAGAATTTCTGGGCCCGCCGAGAGCTGACCAAACTAACGCTTACTATCTGGGTCATTGCTGTAAATCTTCATGACATAAGGAGCGAGTTTCTCCTCCCGGCGATCAAATGTCCCCTTAATTAGGCAGCCACCAGACTGGAAGCTCCAGGAAAGCAGCTGCAGGCATAGCTTGTTTGATCTCGCTCCACTTTGTCACGATTTTTACACATTGAAGGTCTGAGGCAACCCTGCATCGAGCAAGTCTATCGGAGCCATGTGTCCAACACCACGTGCTCACTTTGTCTCTCTGCACCAGGCTTTGGTAACTCTCACAATAGTTCGCACGTTTCCATCATTGTTATACCTGTCATGGTGATGTGTGATGAGCGAGCTTGGATGTTACTACTGTGATTGTCCCGGAACACCACGGACCACACGCCTGAGACAGGACAATCACATCGATGGATGTTGTGTGTTCCGCCTGCTCCACCAACCAGCCATTTCCCCACCTCTCTCCCTTTCCTTGGGGCCTCCCTGTGCCCTGAGTCCCAGCAATATTGAAACCCGGCCCATTAATAACCCCACAGTGGCCTCGTAGTGCTCCGGTGAAAGGAAGAGTCCCGCCCCTCTCACTTGAAATCAAAAGCCACAGATGATTAAGCTCAGCGAGGAAGGCGTGTTGAAAGCAGAGGCAGGCGGAAAGCCAGGTCCCTCGTGCCAAATGGTTACCCAAGCTGTGAATGCAAGGGAGAAGTTCTCGAAGGAAATAAAAACTGCTACGTCAGCGCACACACAAGCAAGCAAGGAAAACAGGCTTACTGCCGATGTGGAGAAAGTTTAGTGGTCTGGATAGAAGATCAAACCAGCCACCACCTCCCCTTAAGCCAAAGCCTAATAAAAGTACACAGTGAAGCGGCAAGTGCTGATGGAGAAGCGGCAGCAAGTTATCCAGAAGGTCTGGAGAAGATCATCGATCAAGGTGGCCACAGTAAACATCAGATTTTCAATGTAGGTGAAACGGCTTCCGTTGAAAGATGCCAGCTGGGAACTTCATAGCTAGAAAGGAGAAGTCAATGAGTTGCTTCCAAGCTTCTAAGGACAGGCTGACTCTCTTGTTAGGGGCTAATGCAGCAGATGGCATTATGTTGAAGCCAGTGCTCATTTACCATCCCCCCAAATCCTTAAGGGCCCTTATGAATGGTGTGACATCTTCCCTACCTGTGCTCTACAAATGGTGCAAGAAAGCCTGGGTGACAGAACATCTGGTTACAGCGTGATAGTTATTATCTTCAGCCCACTGATGAGACCTCTTGTAACAAACGATTCCTTTCAAAATATCACTGCTCATTGACAAGGTACCTGGTCACCCAAGAGCTCTGATGAAGATGTGCAAGGAGATGAATGTCATTTCATGCCTGTTAACACAACACCCATACTGCAACCTATGGATCAAGGAGTAATTTTGAGATTCTTCTGATGGATTTGGGCAAAGTATATTGAAAACCTTCTGGAAAGAAGTCACCATTCTAGATGACGTTAAGAACATTTGTGATTCACAGGAGGTGGTAAAAATACCAACATTAACAGGGGTTTGGAAGACGTTGCTTCCAAACCTCATGGATGATTTTGAGGGGTGCGTGACTTCGGTGGAGGATGTAACTGCAGATGTGGTGGAAACAGCAAGAGAACTGGAAGGAGAAACAGAGCCTGAAGATGTGGCTGCATTGCTGCAATCTCATGATGGAACTTTAACAGATGAACAGTAGCGTGTGATGGATAAACAAACAAAGTGGTTTCTTGAAGTGGAATCTACTCCTGGTGAAGATGCTGTGAACGTTGTTGAAATGGCAACAAAGAATTTAGAATACAACATAGACTTAGTTTTCTTGAACGGAAGAGTCAATGTGGCGAACGACACCGTTGTCGTATTTTAAGAAATTGCTGCAGCCACCCCGACTTCCAGCAACCATCACCCCGATCGGTCGGCAACCTTCAACATCAAGACCCTCCACCAGCAAAAAGCTCATGACTTGCTAAAGGCACAGACGTTCATTAGCATTTTCTAGCAATAAAGTATTTTTACTTAAGGTATGTACATAGTTTATTTATTTAAGGTAAAAACATGATGCTACTGCACACTTACTATAGTATAAACAATTTTTATAGACACTGGGAAACCAAAAAATTGCATGACTTGCTTTACTTCAATATTTTCTTTATTACAGTGGTCTGGAACCAAACCCACAGTATCTCCAAAGCATGCCTGCACTGATCTTTCTTATGCACCACCATTTGCACATGCTTAGCGCATACCTGGTGCCCAATAGATGCTCAACAAGAAAATGTACTGATGAGACAATGAATTCACTAAGTAGCAGTTCTCGTTAAAGCCCTGTTCTTGTACAACCAGCCAACAAGGTAACTCCAAACCCTGGAGTTGTGCCTTTTTGGTGGAACTCTGGGGACTTCAACAACGGACTTTGGTCTTTTAAAAACGCAGAGATCGGCAACGCGCATCATTGCCTCCCACTTTGTCTTTTCAAAAACCTCTCTTTCCCCTTCAAATACTTCCACACCTGTGTTCATTCCGGTCCATGGGCGACACTGTTGTTTCTTGGCTGTTAACCAATCGCTTTAAAGGCATCTGCACTACAACAGACGATGACAGGATGCAAGAGTCTCCAAAACTGGAGTAGTATTTTTACTATGGATAAACGTGCGGGTGCTCACTTTCCCTCCTGACTTTACATATTTACCAATTTACTGAGTGCTTGCTCTGGGCCACGTACAATTGGCACTTTAAGTAGTTTATTACAGTTTATTCTCACATCGACTCATCAACCCGGTGAAATAGGTATAATTATCCTCAGCTTAGGGCTGAGAAAACAGAAACCCAGAGGTGAGAGGTTTCACCTACGTTCACAGACAACCAGTGGAGCCACTGCTGAGCGAATGAGGCCCACGACACCAACGCCCATGGGCCTGACTTCCAGCCCCGTGCCCTGCTGGCGCCAAATCTGCCATCTCTAGCCCTGTTGTCAGAAGCAGATGGGGTCCGGGGACCGAGCATTGGACTGCCGGGCTCTTCAGCGCTTCTCGGTGACAGCTGAATACCCCTTGGCCAGGACACCGTCAACACTAACCCACAAGCCTCAGCACAGCCAAGCCAGGGCAACGGGAAGGACTGCATGGTGTGATGTCTCCACCGGCTCAGTCCCCGGATCCGTCTTGTCCAGTTCAGGCCTCTCGTCACGGTGCCCAGAGATATCTTCTGGAAGAGGTGACGTCAACGTCCAGAAGATGACAGCACGTTCTAGTTTCTAAATATCTGAGACAGAGCTAGACACGTGGACGGCCAGGGCTTTCACGGGCTGCTGGCCATAAACCACTCACCATGTGAGTCTTTATTCCAGACCTGCTGTGTGCCCGAGATTGCCCGTTAGATGCTGGGCCTGCAAAGTGGGCATGAGAGCCCTTCTGCAGCTTGAGCTTTGGGAGGGTGAACAGAAAACACTCAAGGGGACAAGAGCTGTATACATGATTGATACATAATTACAAACCGGGCAATTGCTAGTTAGTAACCAACGGTGTTGAGAAAGAGCAACACGGGACACCTGCTCGGCCAGGACGACCAGGAAGGGACTGCAAATTGGGGTGGGAATAAGCTGACTCGGCTGTCTAAGTGGGGAGGGTCTGGTGCTGGAAATGCCCGGGTGTTTCTGGAACCGCAAAGGCGGCCACTGCGGCAGGCCCTTCTGGACGAGGAGCAGAGAGGTGGGACATTGACCTCCGGCATCTCCGTTCCTGAGCGTCCCAATCCCACACGTGGGGCTCTCCATTTAGCAGGACCTACAAGAAAGCGCCTCCTGCACCCCCATCCCTTCCTCAATTTAAAGCAGCCAGGAAGGAGAATTCTGAGAGACAGAGATGAGAAATAATGGGGTCAGATCTTCCTGAAAAATAGATTTTGTTTTTAATCTGTCCGAGACTGCATTTCTTATGCCAAACGGCTCTAGAGCCACTTTAGGATCAATATTTTGTCTTTTGTCTCTAAAGTGAAATTCCTAGATAATGTAATTATCTGCATAAACAATTCAAAAGGAATATGATGGCTTAATTGTACTGTAATGAACAAATGAAAGGAAAGTGATTTGTACTCAGACGATGTGCGTTTCAACACGCAGATGCCCAGCATAACCGCTCCGAAGCGGCAGCCGGGGGCCTGTTCCGTGGGAAGAGACAGAATTTTCTGGAAAGTTGAACAACTTTCAAAAAAAGTTCTGGATAAGACAAAATCTTCCCTCGATCTAACCAGCGACTGCATTCCTTGGAAATCTTGGTACTTAGTCAAACTATGCAAATGTACTGTTTATATAGAAAATGGGGTTGTTTTATGTCCCAGTATTTATAAGTAGGTTTTTCACCTACATCAGTGTCCGACAGGGCACTGGAAGACTGGGTGGGGGTGCAGGACTGTGCTTCGTGTTGGGGGGTGGCCGGCCTCCACACCGCAGGGCACTTCGCATCTCCGCTCCCTGTCCCCCAAACATTACCGGCACCCCCCCAACAGGTGAGACAGCCGCAAATACTACTTCCCTCACATTAACAAAGTGCCCCTGGGCTGTGTGTGTGTACGCGTGCGTGCACACAGTGGGAGGCAACGCTTTGGAAATGGGGCTATTACTTCTTGGTGGGAATCGCTATCATGAGAAGTATTGCTGCCGGAGATCAGGATGAAGGAGGGACGAGAATAACTTCTCAAACTTTACACCGCCAAGTGACCCGCACCCATATGTAAACATAACGGTGGACCCACTGCACAAACTCCCCGCAGCTCCCGACAGGCTTTAGTGATGCTGCAGGTACGCCACACCCCGCCTAGGTGACAGAGTCATCACCTGGCTGTGCAGGACGGAGCCAAGATGCTCTGGCCTTTATCTTCCCACCCCTCCTCGGGACGCGTGACGCCACCTGCTGCTCCAGTCTGTGTTGAAGCTCCACACCCTCTACATTGGGAAGGAGCACAGACCCGAGTGGGCCAAGTCACTCCAGCCTCAGTCAGGCTCAGTTTTACTCGACCTTGACATTCTGGGCCAAATAAGTATTTGTTGTCGGGGCTGGAGTGCCCTGTAGGACGTTCAAATAAATTAAATGGAGACCAGGCTTAAGAATTCCCCGAGCAGACAAAACCAATTAGGCCAAGTAAGCAAAAGCTAATCGAGCTTCAATGCAAGGGAAGCTTGGGTTATTTCTTAGGAATGTCTCTGATCATCACAGACAGAACTTAAGTTGCCTTCCAAAAATAGCACAAGATGGTCACTTTTAACCAATCACCTGTCATCTTAAAGTCCTCCTAGTAGCGACCAATCGTTGTCATTACAACATCCTCATCGCTGCTTCGTACGCCACGTCTCACTATTTTTCCATTTGAGACCTGGTTCTAGAACTGCTCTTCTGTATGCACAAAAACCCCCAAAAGTCATTTGATACGAGTTTGTTTCACTGTCACATTTGCTTTTATTACGGTGAAAGACGAAAGTCCAGAGTAAGAAGACAGAAGAAACTAAACACACAAAAAAGTTGAAGATTTGCCCTCCATGATAATCAAGCCAAGTTACGTTTATGCATACAGTATATGCACCCAATCCTTAATATTGTTTAAAAACGTGATTTTATTTTTGACAGGGATGGCAGCAGCATCCCTGGGCCCCACCCTTTAGATGTCAGTAGCAACCGCAGTCGTGACAACCAAAACCGTCCCTAGATGTTGCCAGATGCACAAGGCTGAGAACCACGGCTGTGTGATGAGGTGTTTGATCTCTCCCGATAGTCACAGAAAAAGAAAAGCAACCAGGCTGTCCCCTGCGCCGCGTCAGCGCGGCGCGTTGAGACAGCACCTCTCCTCTCTTACGATATCTCAGGACCGACGGGAAGAGCGATGTACTAGATTTGGTTTTTTTAAGTCTCGCTTTTTCTTCACCAGATCTCCATCCTCCATTCCAAAAATATCTCCTCCTCTTAAACCTTGCCTCTGGTTTAAGGTCTGAGTTTAGAGAGAATCAGTTTAAAAATATATATATAATTATACACACACACACACGTGCATATATGAGAGTCATGCCTCGCTTAACGACAGGGACGTGTTCTGAGAAATGCACCGTTAAATGATTTTGTTGTCGTGCAAACGTCACAGAGTGCACTTACACACACCTACGTGGTATCGCCTACTGCACACCTAGGCTGTACGGCGCAGCCTACTATCCTGGGCTACACACCTGTGCAGCGTGTCACTGTGCTGAATACTGGGGACAGCTGTAACACCATGGTGAGTATCTGTGTATCTGAATGTATCTCAACACAAAAAAGGTACAATAAAAATATGGTATAAAAGATAAAATGTTGTGCCTGTTTAGGGCACTTAGCATGAATGGAGCTTGCAGGACTGGAAGTTTCTCTGGGTCGGTGAGGTAGTGAATGAACCTGAGTGCATGTGAAGCCCGAGGACATGATTGCACGCTGCAGTAGACTTTATAAACACCGGACGTTCACGATGCACCACATTGAAGAAAAATAACGGCGCTATGATGTCACGATGGCTAAGACACCAGTGGGTGATAGAAATTTCTGAGCTCTATTATAACCTTATGGGACCACCATTTTATCATATACGGGGTCATCATTGTTGAAAATGTCATTACGTGTCCCATGACCGTAAGTGTATCCTCGACCAAATGAAATTGAACTCCCAAGGCTGGCTGTTTGAAAATGGCCTTTCATCTTTGGGAGGGTTCAGAATGTGCAGTCAAGTATTTCATCTGGAAATAGACTGAGGCTCACAGTCTCTTCACCCCACGTGCCAAACCCTCTTAGATTTACTGAGAGAATTTTAGCACTTAGATTGTCTTGGTTTCAAAATTGATTAGGCATCTTGTCGCGTTCGATAAATCTTATTCCACTCTTCACATCTGAGGCTGGAAGACATTCCTGACGACCATTCACCCCAGACCTGGGAGAGGGTTTTGCAGGGTGCCGACGTCTAATTTTAGAATCTGAACTTTATGAGGAAGTGCTCCTTGAAAGGGATTAAAGCCAGAATAAAACGTGAGTGCTTCTCTTTTTCTTTCTCTCTCCTCCTTCCTTCCTTCCCTCCCTTCCTCCCCTCCCCTTCTCTGTTTTTACTTTCTTCCACGATTTGGCATTTTGCCCTCCCAACCTTACAATGACTTATTAAAAAAATGTTAAATATGTTAAACATAATTAAAAAACCCTACACCCTGCATGCAGATATATCCGCAGGCCATTGCTGGAGCAGAATTCATTGTTCCTTCTCTCTGTTCTCTTACGTTCCGTGTGGGCTTCTAGTGCATCTCTTTCCACCCTAGTTAGCTGAGACCCCCTGGAGCACCCCGTGTTCAGAATGAGCTGAGGACAAGGGTGTCCTCTAAATCATCTTTATCTTCAAGAATCCAGCAAAGTTCCTGGTACAGGGCAGAGACTGAATAAATGAGCACTGAACGATTTGCTTTTCTTCATGGAAAGGTGTGCAGAAGACTGTCCCCTTTTCATGAAGGGAAGCAGACTGGGATGTACCCTGCGGAAAGGCTTAGGTTAAAAAAAAAATCCACTTTGCATCAGATTTAAGGACCCTGGGCTACTGTTTAAGAATCCTGATTTCAGGGAGAGAGAGAAGAATGTTTATTGCTTGAATGTCTCTGGAGAGAAGACGGACTCCGGAGTTCCTGGGACTGTGGAATTCCAGGTGGACACAGCCGGCGTCCCACCCGGCCACGCATTCACTGAGATCCCACGGCATGCCGGGCATTGGCTTCAGGACACAGGAGTGCACAAATCAGCAAAAATAAAACAAATGCCTGCCCTCGTGGTGATTACATTCTAGGGCCGGGGTGCAGGAAAGAACTTAATAAATTAATTCTGGGACACAGAGGAAGGTGATGCTGTCATGTAAAATGTATCACATGACACGAGGGTTTGAAGGATGCCTGAGCGGTGCAATTTTAAGAGAGTGGTTGGAGAAAGTTGCTGTGAACTGGATCTTCGAGCAAGTCTCCTGGCAGAGGAAGTATTAAGTGCAAACGCCATGAGCCCTAAAGTGTGCTTGGGAGAGAAAGGAGGTCTGTAGGCTGCAGGATAGTCAATGAGGTTCCAGAAAACACCAAAGTCAGAGAAGGATGAGGGGAGCCCAGTGCAAACACTGTGGAGCATCACAGAGACTTTGGTACTTGGAGTGCAGGGACGAGCCACAGAGGCTGGGAGCAGAGGAGCGACCTGATGTGATCTTAACAGCAGCTGCTGTGTTGAGATGGAAGGAGGGACCCCAACTAGGAGGCTCCCAGAGTCACCCAGGAAAGAGATGCTCTGTGGACGGGCAAGATCAGCAGAGAGCCTGGAGGAAGCTCTGGGGGCAGTGCTGTCCAGCAGACCTTTCTGCGATGCTGGGAATGTTCTGTAACACGGAATCCTCTGGCTCTGAGCCGTATCTTCTTTAAAAACCTACATTCAGTCATTTCCTCAGGGACAATTGGAGAATGAAGGATTTCCAGGGGCTAAATGTGTCCGCAAACGTTAGAAAGTTGGACGGCGCTAAGTGTCGGCAAGAATGTGGGGGGAGGAGGCGTCTTTCTGCACTGCCAGAGCAACCTCCCAGGGAGCGAACTGGAAGAACTTGCTGGAACAAAACGGGCACGTCCCTGAAGCCCGGAAATCCACTTCTGAGATGTGTTCCAGAATGGCTCTCTTGCAGGACCAGAAGGGGCCATGTGCAAGGATTTTCGTCACGGCATAGTTTGGGTAGCAGGACTTTGGAGGCACCCCAGGCTCCCTCCCTGGGGACAAGTCAACAAAACGTGGTGGAGGTGACAGTACAACAAAGTGACTATAATCAGGGATGAGCTAGGGTGCGATCTAAAATAACTAAGAGAGGAACTGGAATGTTCCTAACACAAAGAAATGCTATACGCCTGAGGTGATGGATACCCCAATTACCCTGATTGGATTAATTCACATTGTTTGCCTGTATCAAAACAGCACATACAACCTATGAATACACATAACCGTTATGTACACATAATAATTAAAAATTTTAAACAAACATGGTGGATGAACACTCTGAAATATTATGCAGCAGTTGGATACAACCAACCAGAAATACACACAGGAACGCAGACCGATGGTAAAAGCTCAGGGACACACGGGAGAATCTGCAGGACACAGAGCAAGGTCTAGGATGACCGGAAGTTCAGAATTCTAGAATCCTGGTTCCTATCCAAGCAGAACTTAAGAATACAAAAAAAAAAAAAAACTATATCCCACAAAACTATGCCAAACAACCCTATAAACAGAGAAAAATATAAAACCATTTAACAGAAGAACTACAATTTGCCGACACATATAGGAAAGGATTTTCGACCTGACTAATGGTAAAGGAAATGGGAATTAAACATGATCGTCTTCCACTATAATATTGTCAAATTAAAAAAATTCACATTTACCACGAGCGTCGAACTTAGGAAATAAGCTCTTTCAAACTTTACCGGTGATCATGTTAATTATCACAACCTTTGGGGGAAAGTAATTGGGCAGTGTTTATAAAAATTCAAACTACATATATCCTTGGACCAAGTCAGCCTGTTCTTTGGTGGCCTCAAACGAATCATGTCCCTGCTATTCACGCTATGATGTAACCTCCCCCCCAATACACACACCCACACACACACACACACACACACAGGTACTGGGCTTGGCCAGGTGATAGCCTTGGCCAAGAATCGAGGTCTGTCCTCTTGAACCGTCCCCCTTCTTGGAAACCCGAGGCTCCCACGTTGTTAGGAATTCCAACCCAGCCATGTGAGGAGGCCATCTGTCACAGAACCAAGGACCCCACTGACAGCCAGGAGGAGGTCTCAGACTTATGGCCCTGGTTGAGCTATTTCAGCCACCCCCCACCCCCAGCCAGGCTAGCCGTCCCAGCTGAGCCCCCAAACGTCACGGAGCACGGCCGAGCCACCTCCACTGTGATGATACATTTACTACATCCCTGTGAGCAGAGTGGTGAAAAACTGGAAGTGACCAGAATGTCCCTTAATGGAGGAATGGTTGAATTAATTGCGCTGCATGCACAATATAGAATTATGTGAGGATTACAGCAACAGAAATCTTCTATCTGCAACCTGAACCCAATCTGAGCATAACCACGGCATATGGACTGAGAAAGCACATGGCAGCTTCATATATGATTCCAGTTCTGTAAACATATGTTTAAAGACTCAAATGCAAAATAAACGTTTGTAGCAGCACAGAAAAATGTGGACGCCTCCACCAGGCGGTTGCCACGAGTTATCTCAGGAGGGTAGGATGAGGGGAGGGGTGAGGTGAAGATTACTGGATTCGCAATTAACTTTTTAAAGTAATTCTCTCATTACATATACTACTCAGGAAACTAAAGAAAATCGAAGGATGAAAATGATAAAAACAAAATAGCTTTTTTAAAAAGGATCAGCATTTGAAATCTTATCAATTGCAAACAAACTCCAAGAATACATCTGAAATGGGTCCCTGCAAGGTTCTTCTCATGATTTTAAACGCAAGATCATTTTTTTTTGCCAACCTTAGATTCAGGTTAACTCTGAAAAGTCTCATTAGCTTTTTTACACCTGGGTTTTCAAGACTCATTTAATATGATTATTTCACTGTTTTCCTAGCATGTCCCGTTGACAAGGGCAAACATCTGGCTTTATCTCTGAGAACATATTTGCGGTGTGGGTGAGAGCGTATGTGTAAGGCTCAAGGGGTATGCAAATAACCAAACCTTCAGAAATCCCTTTTACTCTGAAACTCAGATGATCTGAATGCTTAAAAAAAAAAGATTGTTTTGTAAAGATCATTCTCATTAAACAAATGATTGAAAAAAATCTGCTGTCAGATACCTGTCCTTATGTTTCTTTTTTGAAAGATTTACCTGCATGCACCATAGAATCTGGACGCATTCATGCCAGTGTGCTTGACTGTTCCTTCTTTGGTCTAATACTGTGGTTTCTCACCTTTAGCTTCCTTATAGAATCTTCCAGAAGGCTTTGGAAAAAAAATATGGATGCCCGGGTCCCACCTCTGAAATTTCTGATGTGATTCGGACAGAGCTTGGACGTTGTGATTTGGGAAACACTGATTCTAACATACACCCAAGGTTTTAAGAAACATTGGTCTATGTTGAATATGAATGATATTCTCAATGAACGTTTAAAATATTCTAATCTTGTATCTTCTGAGTCAATGAAAAATTGAATTATGCTTCACATAGTTGTAAGATGAACCATACTTTACTGAAGTTGACTCATTTGAAAATGGGTATTAAAAAAAAATAGCCATCTCATGTGGATATTCCGTTAACTCACCGTGCTGAGTGAGCGCAAACACTGCAGAGACGACTGGCTTTTGGAAGAGGCTGAAAGGCGGGATTCCTGCCAAAACGCCAATGTCGACTTCGTGTTGGCGCAAAATACCGGTGCAGAACGCAGTGTTCCTACCAGGGGGTACTTTGCGGCTCTGCTGGGATATTTCGGCAGGACGGTAGTGTTTCATTCACAAGATTCCTTCCGCAGGGTAACCCTCCACGAGAACATCCGCGTTTCACAATGATTCTGCTGTCATTTGGCTTGCACCTGCCAAACCACGTGTGTACAAACTCTGTTTAAAATCCTGAACTTGCTCTGAACTGATCTTTATCCGGTGCCTTACGTTTAAAGCCGTGCCGAGAGCACTTGCTTCGTTGCAGCAAACGTCCCGTGACTCTTTACCCGCACAGACGCTTCTCCGAGGGACAGCTCACGTCTGTCCTCCGCTGGGCCAGGTGCGCCACAGGGCAATTAAATGTCTGCTCCCTCGGCTGATATTTTTGCTCAGCAACTTTGTTTGCTGTAAAATATCATCCTGTGTTCTAGAAAGGTCGCAGGGATGCTGGTGTATTTGAGGGAAAGTCACCCAGCTCTCCAAGGGAGGGGGGGGCTTGGCAAGTCGGCGGTGAGACAGATCCGTGGTGTCGCTTTTCCCAGAAGAGCAAACGCACTTTCTTCTGGCTCCTGGCACGGAACCAACAATGGAATTTTCTCCCCTCTCTTTTTTCCATCCCCAGTTTTTGGGGGAGCCAGAGGCCGTTTAGCATTCTTCGCTCATTTAAGGAGTGATCTCCGCAGATAATTCAAGGAAGCTTATTAATTAAAATCACACCTAAATGCAGCTTTCTTCCATATGTTAGAGATAATTGGCATGTATCAAAACAAGTAAGAATTCAAGAAACCTAGTTTCTTAAAAAATGTATTATATAATAATTTCAAGTATTGTCTATTAGGTTTGTACTAAGTGGCAGGTGGGGCCCCTCCCGGGCTAGTCCCGCGTGTTAGAAAACTGTGCTGTTTCTCCGCTCCATCCTTCCTGCCACGTGACTACACCCATTCCTTCCCTCCAGAGCAGCCCTCGCCAGACGCTAATGCTGACACCGTGATCTTGGACTTCCTGGCCCCCAGAACCGCGAGGAATACGTTTTTTGTGCTTTCTAAATTACCCAGTCTACGAGATTTTGCTAGAGCAGCACAAGTGGACCATGGCACTGTCGTGACTCACCCCAACCCCCCCACTTCAACCTCATATCCGGGGACCTTATTGTCTCCTTCCCCAGACCCTGGGGCTCTCCATCAGGATTCCTGTATGGCAAACACCTCATGCCACTAAATTAGCATCATTTAGTTCAAATGCTCTTCTCCCCAGAGCACTTGGCACTGCACCTGCCTCCCGGCCTGCCTGGGTGACGGCGTTCAGCCCGGTAGACCTCGTTACATGCAGAGGAGCCGCACTGCACGGGTCAGAGCTGCAGGGGGGATCACAGACAGCAGGCGACATGGCTGCTGCAAACCTTCTGAGTGTGTCAGGGACCCCGATAACGTCAATGGTCATCAATCGTCAATAGCCGTCAATAACAATACAGCCAAAGGCAACCCAAAGGAAAATGCAACCCGAACACCAGGGACGTGGGGGTCGGCTCTAGGAATTTCTCTCATTCTTAACATTCTATGGAAATAAAAATTATTTTGAAGGGGCAGCCAAGTCCCACAATCACGTAAGAGACAAGGCAAGTCTGTCTCCTTTAACGTGTTCCCTCTTCCTGTGTCACTGGACAAGTGTCGACCACTTGCCGTGGGCTCTCCCGTGGGAACACCAGGCATGGGCATTCCCGGTCTCAGAGACTCTGCGGGGTCTGGGGATACGTCGTCCTTCATCAACGTGTATCCGGTGGGGAATGGTGTTTGGATGCCGGGTTAGATGCCGAAACAAAATGATGCGTAAGATACAATCTTTTCCTCTTAGGTTAAAGTTTGGAAATGCCGTACATGTTTAAAATAAAATGATAAAGATACCCACATATATTAGGTGACATGCATTTCCTGGACCCTATGATACAGACAATTGCAGCTGTGAATGTTACTTGGTCTTGGCCTCTTAAATAATGTTAATTTCATGTATTTTATTCCTGGGAGACCATTTGCAGAAAATGGAAATCATCACAGTACAGTATGATTGTCTCTTTTAAAACTTCCATTATTTTCTAAAACATACAAATAGTGTTTTTAAACAGTAGATGAGTTTATAATTACAGACAGCAAGTGGATTTTAAAAATCATTATTATATAATCTCACCATTTGGAGATAATCACATTAACATTTCGGTACAGATTCTTCTAAAGCCTTTTCTATAGTGTCTCTAACACAACCCTTTCCCAGGCGGCGAGTTGACCTGCCACCTCCGGAAAAGAGACTAAGTCCTCCTGCCAGTGGTACATGTGGTCAGTTGGGAGGGAGGGGGAGGGGGAGAGGAGTAGGAGGGATGGGGGAGGGAGGGGGAGAATCCCTTGGGGGCAGAGATTAAACCCATATGCCTCATGGGACTGTAGTGAGCATGCTCTTGATTGTAATGTTCTGGGCTTAACCAGACATCCAAGGCATCTTTCCAAGTGTCCATCACCACACCTAAGGGTCACACTGTATCCTGTTAAATGTACCTGCTACAATTCATTTAGTCAATTCCAAATATCCGCTGGACATTTGAGGGTTTTTTTCCTAGTACCAAGCTGCTACATACAATACTCGAAAGCAAATAATCTTCTGCATTCGTCTCAGTGTACTTGATATAATCTGCCAAACTATCGGGTTTAGATCTCTCTATAGCCGCTTGGGTTTCTGACATCTGCCAAGTATCAGTTCTTCAAACCCTGAGCCAAGAGCTTGCCAATCAATGGCCCGTAGACAGGTTTAGTTTGCACTATGTGATATTTGAAATATTTGAACATTTCACCTGAGCATCTGAATTCCTTCTTTTGCATAAGGGATGAACTCCCATGAAACTCACATAGTCCCAAACAGCACCAGTTGGCAGGGTCTGAGTTTCGGGGACCCATTTGGTCTGTGCCCTGCCTGCTATGAGGCCTTCCTCCTGCACCCCACTTCTATTTTATTCACATTCCCAGGTGCCCGTCTCCCAACAGGCATCTCACTGTGTGGCCCCCTCCTGCCTCCCCCCACTCCGTTTCTTGGTCATTTAATGACACCGATCTTATGTTAGCTTTTGAACTCTGGAAGCTGGGCCAAAACACATGGTCCTGACTCTAAACTTACTAGAAATGTGACTTGAAACAATTGAGTCTCTTTGAGAATGAATTTTCCCATCAGATACCATCGCCCGGTTAGGCTCACCTGCATGGTGCTAGTGAATCTCACCTGTGGGAGAGAACTCACGTCCAATACTGAAAGATCCCTAACTAGATAGGCGGTACACTCCTCCACCTGGTGGGGAATCTTCCTGCTCTATCAAATATGCACAGTTCCATGCAAGCTTCATGGCAACAAAAACCAAACAGATAAAAATCCCACCACTGATTTGACATAATCTCCTTTAATTCATGTGGTGGTCTACACTCCCCAGCCTCCCTTGCGGGAGAGACGGCCAGTGTGGCTGATGGAACATGAAGGGAAGGATTGCACCATCTCCAGGCTCATCCAAGAAAGTCCTGCAAGATCCTCCCTGCTCTCTCTCCTGTTCCTTCCCTTGATGTAGACACTTGGGTAACCTTGGAAACCATGCGTTGGAGACAACGGAACCAACGTTTGAAGGAGCCTGGGTTTCTAAATCTTTCCTTGTTGGAAAGCTATCTACAAGCAATACTGTTTGGCTCTTACGTGCGTTAGAAAGGAACTTCCCTTGTGTATGAGCCGTTATCAAATTTGGGGTTTGTTTGTGAAACACCTAGTGTTACTTAACTAGGAATTTGTAATGTCTAGAGAATGTCGAGCTGAAAAACTTCCTGAATTGAGTGTCTTTTTCTATTTCTCTCTCTTTTGTAGTTAAAATTAGTAAGGAAAATTGGCAAATGTCAGTTTCGAGCCAATTAAGAATAGTTTTGGTTACAAATGCAGTACTTGGAAACTGATTATGAAATGCTTCCTGGGAGACACATCATGGTGCTCACAGAGTTCTCTGAAAAGCAATTAATTTTTATTTTAAGGAAACATGAGAAAGATTTTCAGTGCAGAGCAATGAAAATCAAGAAAGAAATTTGTCTATAAAGTGATGGAACATAAGTACACTTAAATATACAGCAGAGAACATCTAATTATACATCACAGCATTAAAGCCCCTGTACTAGCATGACAATTGGCTCACAGAAAATAACTGTAAGTGGCCCCCACTTTCCTAAATCACATCGTGCATTCCACCCATGTAGCGTTACCTAATAGCATCTTGTTTTATTTTTGCTGCTTTGCTCAATAGAAGTTGTTTTCTCAGATGTCCAGAGGAAATATCGTGCACGTCCAGTCAGAAGCTGACTTTAGTCATCCTCCTTGTTGACTTTTGCCCTTTTATCTGATGATAGCATCTTTTTCTTCTTCTTTCTCAGCAAGGGAACCCTAAATATTTCACGGGCATTCTCTCCCCTACTCTTGAGACTCCTGCGAGACTACCCTACCCTCAAGTCCCACTGGTCAACCCACGAATAGAGCCTGGACAATTGGGGTTTTCTAGACTCCGAGAGGCTCATGGCAGGGGGGAGCACGTGGTCCAAGCCAGATCAGAGAGAGACGCAGCCCTGCAACTGTGGCTAAGATGGCTGTTAAGAAACAACCCCCCTTTTTTCTGAGACTACTACTGAACTGCCAGGCCCAGGCCACCACACGGAACCTCCTGAGAACCACGGCACTGACACGAGGCATTCTGAGCCCACATGTGGGGAAACCACGCCCTCGGGAACCCACGTGCACCCCGTTCCCAGCTGCACCCGGAGCTAAGCATGCTCACGTACTTTGCAGGTTCTTGAGCCAATAAACAAAGTCTCAGTCCTCCTGCTTAATCTTATCTGAGTTTCTGTAACTAACAACCAAAGAATCCAAATTAATCTAACGGTTAACGGGAGATCTTTTCCTTTAGCCGCCATTCCTGAGAGTCTATTCCGTGACGGACATCACTCAAGCTAATTAATGCAACTCACTTGAGAGTCTAAAACAGCACGGAGGGTGATGTTAGCTAATATTTATTAGGTACTTGCTGTATGCTGGGCATCGTTCTAAATGATTTACGTAGTTAGAAATAGTAATATATACACATTGTAAAAGAATTCCAACAGCACAAATCGGCGTACAATTAAATCTTTCCACCACCCCAGATCTCAGTTCCCAGGTTTCTTCCTCAGAACCAGTACCATAACCAGTTACTCTGTACTCTTTCAGAAATATTCTAGATAAATAAATATGTGTAATAAAATGTGCAGCACTATGTACTTGCGCATTCATCTTTAACAAACACAAGCTACCATTAACTGACTCGTTACTGTGTGCAAAGCACACTGTCAACACGATGCAATACACCTGTCATCCTACTGGGTCCTTACCACACCGAGGCAGTGATGTCAGCAGAAGCTGGGGCCGAGACACGAATCTGGGAGACAAACCAGGTGGGCAGCCTTCAGAACATGAATTCCTAGCAACCGCCCCGCTCTGCTGACATGTCAGGGGATAGGGCATGTGAGAGCATCCCAATTCTCTAGCTGGGTTTGCAAGACATTGAGGAGTAGAGAAGCAGAGAGTTGGAGCTCAAAATGTGCCGTGCTCAGGGCGGGGCTGTGACGAGGGTACGCTGTCAAAGGGTCATTCTAAATGTCTTTCCCCTCTGGGCTCCCTGCCACCATCCAGTCGAGTTTGGAGTTTTCACCTGGTGAAAAGTTAGAGTCAACAAATACACGCTCATCCAACGTTCCTGCCGCACACTACGGCGGGTAGAGAGGAACACGGAGAGATAATATCTCTTATATAATTCACGCGTTTAAATAGAAACTGGGACCCGTGGAAGTCTATGACCAAGCCCGTCAGCGATCAGACGTGTTTCTCCCGTGCCTCTACGTGGAAACAAGAGGGTGAGTGAGTTGTGTTTTTTCAGCATAAATCACATTTAACTTACGAGGAATTGGGGGATCAGAGGAGGTAAGAGATACGCCTAAGCGCGAATGGCAGGATCAGAAAACGGCTCCAAAACGCGCGAGCCTCTACGGCACCCGCCGAGCCACCTCCCGGCAACACGCTGCGTCGACGACCAGAAGCCGCCTGTAGGCACACGCCTTCTTTCTGTCATTCCTCCTGTGTCTGATTTCCTTAATGTCACGAGCATATGCCATGTTGACAGGGTATGTAAATTCTTCACATTTGCATGGTAAGAAGTGCACAAAGCAATATAAATCAGCTTAAACGTAATAGATTTTTCAGCTTTGATCGCTGGCATCGCCCCAATTTCTATTCCTGCGCCTCTTCTGGGCTTTGATACGACTCTATGGTAATTACCGCACCCTTTAGGGGGAAAAAAAAAGGATAAAACATGATATGTTCCTCCTCCAAATATTCCGATACCTTCCATTCACTGAATAAAATCCAAAGTCCTCATGCTGGCCTCTGAGTCCCCATGTGACCCAGTCCTTCCCTAACTCTCTGTTCTCCTGCCTCCCTCCCTCCTCCTCCCAGCTACAGTCATCCTGGCCTTTCTGGGATCCTCAAACATCTAGACATATTTCCCTGCACTCAGGAGTGGACGCCCACTGTCTATGACGGTGCCTGACACTTGGCCCAGGCTTTCAAAATATGAGCTGAGAAAACGAGCCAGGGATGGAAGGGCTTTCCAGGCAGAGCAAGGATCCCGCAGAGGCAGGTATCAGAGGCGGCCGGGGAACCAGGGCCCACGGCAGGTTCTCGGTGTGGAAATAGCAGCCGCCCGTCGGGAAGACAGAAGGGGAGTGGGCAGAGGCAGGGAGGCTCTGCTTAGATTTTGAAAAGCCTTCTCTTTACAAAGGGGGAAGGAGTTTAGCTCTAAGATAAAACAAAAGTTCTGATCATCCAATCAGATTCACACATATCAGAGACCAGTAATTTCAAGGATACAAGAATCAACTGGAACAGTCAAAGCAGGTGCATGACCTTTCCCCGACCGCTCCCCACCTTGCACACACCTGGCCTGGGTTATCATCCGAAAGCTCCCCGCGGTGTCTAAGTGGGCGCCACTTAGAAGCAGTGGTCCGTTATCAAGCACCTTCATCTTATATTCAGAGGGCTACATAGCTGAGTGGTTTCCTAGAAGCCACATCCAATAAATCCACATTCCGGGTTTTTTGCCTTGAGCTATCCTAGGTGAGCAGGTACGACCCGCTAAAAGCATGAATGAGAGAAGGGCACTCCCGCCAGCAAATACCAAGAGGTGACGCCATGAGCCAAAGGAAGCTGAGGCTGAGGGACCTCCCTTCCTTTTCCCCGAGCTGTTCCTGCCACTCCTCTCACATATCGGGAGAGAAGAGATCATAAAGCATCCTTTCTTTTGCAAACCTAAACTGACGGACAGCTCTGAAGGGCTTCGACAGGGGCGTGACACGGTCTGCTGGTGCTGAGTAGAGATGCTCCTGTCACTGCCTGCAAGAGAGACGCTACTCTGTGCACCTCGAGGTGAGGGCTGCGTCTCAGGCGTCTGAATCCAGTTCAGTCCTAGGATTAACACAGCAGCCTCTCAATCAATGTCTGTTGCTGTGATTACAAAGCATCGAGGAACTTCATTTCTGTTTTTATAAATCCATTATAATACTCACTGCAGTACCCCTCACACTGAGTATAGTACTTAATATGCATATAAGATTAACATTTACTGGAATGAACTTTCTGAATACCTAAAAATTTTTAAGAAGCGTACTAAACTATTTAAGAAGGAGAGCCGAAATATTTTGAAGCATTCATAAGATAGGTGGTAAGAATGAATTTTATTTTATTTTGATTGATTGATTGATTGATTGAAACAAAGTCTCGCTCTGTTGCCCGGGTAGAGTGCAGTGGTGTCATCATAGCTCGCTGCAGCCTCCAACTCATGGCCTCAAGTGATCCTCCCTCCTCGGCCTCCCAGAGTGATGGGATTATAGGCGTGAGCCACTGTGCCTGGCCCGGGAATGAGTTGTAAAGTATGTAAGCACTCAGAGAAACGAGTAAGTCCTTTAGTGGGGAATCTTAAAAATCAGGAGCACCATCCTGGACTGGTTTTAGAGAGCAATGGGGAAAAACATATATCTCATTGCTGACGACAAAGCTGGCTTGTTGAAAAAAGAAAATTGCTCGGCTGACTCAGTCTAGACCCCCTGATGTGTGAAGAGTAGGAACCTAAGATCATCATAAAGAAGGAAATTATACCAGGCAATGTGGGAAGTGATTCAGGGATGAACAACGACCAAGGTAAGCATGACGTTTGGAAACGTTCCAGAGATGGTAATAGGCAAGTTGATAGCAAGGAATATTCAAGCAGAAGGAGAGAGAAACATGGATCTCAGCAGTAACAATATTACATTGTTAATATATTAAGAGACAATGGCTCTCTCACTGCAAACGCTACAAATTGGCCAAAACGGAAGCTGGAAGACTATTAACAACCGACTGTGCTGACTATTCTCTCTGGGCCCCTCGTTAAGATCGATTCTCCCCCTCTCTTGCTCCCAGGGGTGACCGACACACACCAGGGGGTCTGTCTCAGCCTCCACTCTCCGGGTGGACTCTGCCCACAGGGGTTCCTGGCAGGAGAACACAGGGCCAGGTGAGCTTGGGTTTTCTCCCCACTTCTACACCTCATCCCACACTGTCCACGGTTCCTGTGTTCCTTCAAAACTGCAGCTTACATAACGGGCCCCCCTCCTCCAAGAAGCTACCCTTTCCGGGTCCGGGGACACTGTTCCCTTCCTTTGTCTCTTCAGGCCTGGGGGGGTCACGACGGCCCCCGACACCGAGAGTCTCCGGGTGCACCAACGTTGCTGTCTCCCCCCTCGGCCGCCGCGAGCATTCTCTCACCAAAGTCACACTGGTCTGGAAATGGCACGTGCCTATCTGTGACTAAAAGGCACAAACCAACCATGCATTGGCATTCAGAGAGATTAGAGCAATCCTGTTATTTGGAAAAAAGTTTTTTTTTCTTGTTTAGCCACAAAAACTGACAAGTTTCCCAGCATTGGTTGTTTTCCCCTTTTGAGCAGTGAAAATGAAACGGAAGAAAATTCACACCGACGCCATCTCCCCAGGGCTGACTTTCTTGCGTGAACCCAGGGAGGAAAGAGGACACAGGAAGCTCAGGAATAGGTGGTTTCCGGTGAATTCTCAGCGGGTATCTCCAAGCGCCGTCAGAATGAGTAACTGCAGGGGTGTGCGGCTCACTCACGATGACACACCCCTGTCCAAAATCTCGATGAACAGAAGCCGTGCTAATTGTGATTCCCCACG
>VBSM01000883.1:1133259-1152571 GCA_008086735.1 Cheirogaleus medius | reverse complement strand
TGATATATTTTATTTAATTTACTGTCATATAAATAACAAAAATCACACAGTAAGATGTTTAAGGTTCAGATAGTTTTGCGTTTGTAAAACCAAAGTCCCTGGAATGAAGTCATGGGTAGCGTTGGTCGGAACAGAAACATATCGTACGAGGAGCATGAACGTACCAGGATCAGTCATTTTAGTATATAAAATGAAAAGGCATGCCTACGAGATTAAGCATGCTTCAGGCAGTCTGTACGTTTCGATATCAGAAATGCAACGAACGTTCTACCGATCGACTTTGGCAGGTGGGGGATCAATGAGGACACAGGTGAGATCAAGAGGTAGCAGAGGTTTTACCTTCTTGCAACCACAAGAACACACGTGCCGATAGCACAGGTGGAGCAGAGTCCACAGGTAAGATTCGTTCCCAATGCCCCAGAGGTGGACCTCTTCCCCGTGCTGGTCACGTGGCAAATAAAGAATTTTTCTTAGGCATGATGGCGTTGCTTGATGTTCCTCCTACAGTAAGCTACAACGACCACGTAACGCCAGAGAGCAGGCAACTCACACGACTTCATTCCTCCATCCCCGTCTCCGGTGTGGCGTAGAGGGAGTCCTAGCCCAGGGGACACAGCTCAGTCTACTGATGGCTTTGCTAGCAACCATGCAGTCTGCATTCACTCTCACTCTTTCTCCACCCTCAGCTGTGGCCACAGAGGGTAAAACCTGCCAAAAGGGAACTGGGTGGGGTCTACCTCAGACAGGATGTGATATCGAGTCCAGTTCAGCTTCTGATGAGCAAAACACGCTATTAGGTATTTAGAGGCTCCACTTTAGCCACGATGACCCATTTTCCTCCTTCTCCTGTCCGAATGGACAAAGAGAAGTTCCACCACAGGTCACCAGGAAAGTGCCTAATGGTGCCTCAGCTGGATTTCTCTCCAATTAAAACTAAACTAGCTATTCAGCTCCTGAACAGCCAGGATGACCCAATGCTCAATTGTATTTGTGTTTTTATGCATTGCATTTCCTGCACAGATGACCCTGGGTCCTCGGTAGGTACCCGATAAAACATCACGCAGGATACTAATAAGGTTTTTTATGATGGATTCCAGTGGATTACAAGAAAACCTGGCAGGTAAAATGAGCTTAGCTTCAAAACATTATGATTTCAATTATGTAAAAGTGCTTCTTTCTTGTTCTCTATGGTCTCTCCTATAAATGAGGATATAGTTTGAGCACCTTTTGTCTACCCCCATAGCACAATACCATACATAAAGAACAGAATCTGGAAATTGTAGCATTAAGGCAAAATTAAATTCCCAGGCTATGGGAAAAGGTGCAAAATGAAGTAAAGCTTCCAGGATTAAGGGGGAATTCGTATTTAATATGACAACCAAGTGAAAACCATTTCACAGAGATTGAAGGACTCAAGATCTATCTCCTCTGGTTAGAAAAAATAGGCAGGAGGGGAGAAATGGAAGTTTACTTAAACAATCCGAAAATACGATCTCATGTCTCACGATTTCCGAGGCTGCTAAGCAAAGTAGCTTGGGGAGCCATTCTGAAATTTCTTTTCTGAAAAAAAGAAAAGACAGACATCTGATTCTATCAGAGAGATGTGCTCATTTCTCATTTTTACACGTTCTAAAACTTGCAAATTTCCAGAATGTTCTCAAAGGAATGCACGGGAAAACGCATAAAAAGTTAGCAGCAGATTTGAAATTCAACAAAAGGTAACACCCAGGTTGGGGTCTGTGGCCATCACTGCCTTGGATGTCGGGAGAACTGGCTTCTAACCATCTAGACTCAGAACAAAACCTTCAATACATCGCCAATTCAATTACTCTATCTGTGAAATGTAGGTCTTAGACTTTGTAATCCATACCCCTTATTCCTGTGACTTTCTTAATCCACCTGACATTGTGACCGTCACCGAGATTGAACATCAAGCATGAGATATCATGGCTTCTCCATTAGGCAAAAGATGTAAACAGATGTAAAAGATGCAAACAGAACAACAAACATGGATATATTTCCCACTTGAAGTCACAGATCAAGTGAAGAGGTACTCACTCTTCCCCAAAGACTCAAAACATCCTTATTATGAGTGATCCCCAAATAGAGCCCTAGTAATCTGAAGCTCGATTCACTTAGTAATTATAAATAAACATTTTTTCTAGCTGCTGTAAGCAGAAACCATGACATGCATTGTGAAGTAAAATGTACAAGTTCCACGCTAATTACCTAATAGTTAGAACCGTAACTTGGTGTACAGGACAGGTCTGCAAATGGCAGACACGCAGGTTCAACCAGTTTAAGCAAATAGTTATTACTGACTCGTGAACATGAAAGGTGTAGGGAAAACACCGACTTCAGGCATAGCTGGACCCAGGTGTACAAACATGGCCATAAAGATTCTCGACCTCTCCTTCAATTGGCTTCTTTTCTCTGTGAGTATATTCTCAGGCAGAGCTATGCTATGAAATAGCAAACTAATCGCTAGCAGCTCCAAGTTTATAGTCTACCAGAAAGCAAGAAAGCTTATTTCCTGCAAAAGTCCTGGTATCGATATGCATTGGACCTACATATACCGCCGACCCATCCTACGGACCAGTAGGTGTGGCCAGCAGAATAAGCGGGATTTGGATCACACCACTCCCTCCTGAGGGTCAGACGGTCGGGTTAGCTGTACCATAAGCAAATGAACTCAGAATTAGGAGGGGTTGTTTGCAAGTTTCTTAGTTGGTCTTTTTCCACTAGAATGCAACGTTCACAAGGACAGGAATCTCGTCCGTCGTATTGCTGTACCCCTCCCTACAATACTGCATACCACGTAATAAGTACCGAATAAATATTTGAAGAATGAATGAAAAGGGGAATGGGTGATGGTTACTCAAAAGTAAGTGAAGCCAGGTACTGCGGGGGAATGTATACCTGCATAGTAATATGAAGTATCTGGTAGCAATGAAAAAAAAATCTGTACTTCCTTCTAGACGATGGAGATGTAAGTCTAGCAATGGAGATTGCTAAGTCAAAGTGATTGCATATTATTTACTATATTCTAGTTTCCCTTTAATATGCACATGTCACATGGAAATAATTTATAGAGAGAATCAAATGAGTCCACATGTCCATACAGGGAGATAGAAATCCAAATAAGCAAACGGATTATGAACAGAGTGTTCTGAGACTAGACAGGAAGGACGAGACCCTTTCATCTTTGTTTAGGGAGCTGGGGTTGGGGACCCCCAGAAATGGAGACGTTATTCAGTTTAAATAATAAAAGATGAGCATATTTTGAGAGGAAAAGAGGGAAGAGGAGGACATGCCAGGCAAAGAAAAACAGCATATGTACATGCACAGAGACTTTTTAAAAACAATCTTAAATGTTTTATTCACACCTTTTTAATATAGAAACTGCAGTCATTTTATAGATTGAATTTCACAGCTCCACAACTCACTTCTCATGGGTCATCCACTCTCTGAATGGTATCCACAATAATCTATGAAGCTAACTTTTTTAAAAACTATTTAAGTAACCACAATAATACTATGGAGGGAGTTGAAACGTGTGTCCAGAAGGATGAGAGACACGAAGACAGATTCGAAGTTTCCGGAATGATTCTCCTCTCTGTAGCTACATCTGAGAGTATAATAATTATTCTGTCTTTTTTTTAGTTTTGAAATATAATTTTATGGATTCTCTCCTCCTCTTTCCTCCTCCCTCCCTCATTACTCATCATCACCACCACCATCACCATTACAACCACCATTATCATCCCTATCATAATCTTCATCACCATCGTTATCAACATAATCATCACCATCATCACTATCATTATCTTCAACACCATCACTATCATCACCATAATGATCATCACCATCATCATTATCATTATCTTCATCACCATCACTATCATCACCATAATGATCATCACTATCATTATCTTCATCACCATCAATATCACTATCATCACCATCATCACTATCATTATCTTCATCACCATCACTATCATCACCATAATGATCATCGCCATCATCACTATTATCTTCATCACCATCACTATCACTATCATCACCATAATGATCATCGCCATCATCACTATCATTATCTTCATCACCATCACTATCATCACCATAATGATCATCGCCATCATCACTATCATTATCTCCATCACCATCAATATCACTATCACCACCACCATCACCACCACCATCCGATTCTTCAGCTACTGCTCTTCTGTTCTTCTGGAGTTCCGAAGTTTCCATGGCTCCTGCAAGTTCAACTGTGATCCCACTGGTGCCATCTCTGGCACTTCCCATGGCTCTGCCCTGATGTCCCCTGCGTTCTATTCTGTCCACTGGCATCTCAGCGTGAGGTCTCCACACTGTCCCCCTTCCGTGTACTCGAATATACAATCCCAACCCATCAGCTTTGCGACAAACAATCCATCCAAGCATTTGAGAGGGTGGAAGCGGCAGTAGAACCTCTCACTGCATTTGGGAGCAGCGAGCCATTATCACGGAGGCGATGGGCAAGACATGTTGAACAGACAGGTAGAATCTAGAACGTGAATGGCCATCTATTAACATATTATGCTAAAGAGTTTGATTTGTATCATTAATATAAAATTCTCTCTTTGAGTTATACAACACATGGAAGCCGTAAACGCTTTGGAAATGTTTTCAAGTGTCAGCATGGAGGAAATATTTGATTAAAAAGAAAGAAACTGGGATTATTTGAGGAGAAAATCAATTCAGTTCAATTGCAACAGAAGCAACAATTTAGCACTAACTGTGAGCTGGCTGAGCACCGGATAAACTAAGGCATGGAAATATAAAGGAGACAGACAATGACAATTAGCTCTTATTTTTTAAATAATTGCTCCTCTTCTCTTCCTCATTCTCCTCCTCCTCACTAATAGAAAGTATTGCATAAAAGAAAGAGACTACTTGAACTCCAGATCTAGGACTTCCTAGCTAAGTGACCTTGTGAAAGTTACTTCATTTCCTGACCTTATGTTTCCTTTCCTGTAAAAAGGAAATAAGAGTATTTATCTTGCAGAATTCTTAAAAATTAAAGGAGATGCTGCCTACATCAAAGTGCTCATAAATGCATACACCAAAATATGTACAGTGAACAAATTGAGAGTAGAGAAAAACTCTACAAGGAGTAATCAGATCTCAAACCGGAGGACGGATGCTGGTCCATGGGATGGGCGCTGATGCAAACTGGAGCGCACTTTCTCTTGCAGAGGGTGCCGGACCCCACTCCCGATGACCGTCACTACAAACGTGACAGGCCCAGTGTAGCCGATCTTATCATTTCACATGAGAAGCCAGAGGTCTATGCTTGCATGTGAAATTTCCCAATTCTAAAGCACCGTGTCTATGAGCTAGAACGCATCTGTAGACTTTGAACTGGCCTGCAGTCCACTACGTTGCAGTCCTCGATCACACATTTTACTGAACCTACCGCCTTCAAGCCAAGTGAATGATTCCGAATGCCTCTGCCTGTTGTGTGGAGTGGATAAAAGCTACACCAGCTAAAATTTCCCGAGGCCACTTTTAGAGGGACTTGTCCCTCTTCTACACATCTCCAGAGCGCCATTCTGAAATCTCGGAAGGTCAAGGAGGCTGTAGTTACATATTATTTTTTAAGTTAAATTTGTTGAATCACAATTTACATACAATAATTTATTGCACCCATTTTAAAAATGCAGTTGGATGAACTTTGATAAATACAGTCTTGTAAACACAATCACCAATATAGAAAATACACCCAGCAAGCCAGCAAGTTCCTGTGCACCTATGCACCCAACCCCAGCTCTGCCCCTGCTCAAGGTAACTTCTCACCTGCTTTCTGCCTCTATTGGTCAGATTTTCCTTCTATAGAATGTCATATAAACGGAACGTACAGTACGTAATCATTTGTGTCTGACTTCTTTCAATTTTTTTCTGCAATGTATCTATGTTACATGCACCAGTACTTCACTCTTTTATCTTTGTATCTTATTCCATTTATGCATATATAAAAATTTGTCCATTCACCTGACATTGGACTCTGAGTTATTGTGAATAAACTGCTACAAATACATAAGTGTAAGTCTTTGTCCGTCTGTTTAAGTTCAGCTATTCTAGTCGATGTGGGGTGGTGTCTCATCGTAGTTTAAATTTATATTTCTTTCTTTTTTTTATTTCAGCAAATTATGAGGGTACAAATTTTGGGGTTTCAAATAATGCCCTTGCCCCCCCCCTCAGTGCCGAGTGTCTTTTCATGTGCTTATCTGCCATCTGTTTATCATCTTTTATGAAATCTCTGTTCAAACATATTGCCCATTTTTTTTTTTTAACTGGGTCATTTGTCTTCCATTCCGGATATCAGCCCTTTCTCAGCGCATGACTTGCAAATACCTTCCCCAGGCTGCAAACTCAGTTCCCATGTCAAAAACAATAATATTCTGTGGGGTTTTTGTGTGTGTGTGTATTTTTTCCGCAACCGTCACCTCCTTTTATCCTTAGAAGAAACTTGCCGAGGAGAAAGAAGACATTTTAAACCTTAATGTTTCAGATGAGGACAATAAGACTTAGAAGAAAGTGGCCTGTTTAATGTCACACAGCTGTTAAATGACCACTATGGGACCGTCTGCTGGATTGATAGTGGTTTTAACCACCCGGAATCCACCCACTGGAACGTAAGCTGTGTGAAATGGAAATTTCTGCTCTGCTGTTTTGCCTTGATAGACCTCCAGTGCTCGTAACTGAGCCTGACACATAGTAGCCACTCAGTAATTGCTGATTAAATTCCTCCCTCTTTTCGTGACAAGTCCACGGTCCCAGCTGGTGGCACGTGGCCTCTCGCCCCGTCTCTTCCTGACCTGCGGTGGCCATGACCCGATTCCTGCACCTTCAGCATATCCCAGCCACAGGACTGCCCCGGGGAGCAGTATGGGATGGAGGCTGGTGTGACCAGAGGAACCCCAGGAGAGGGGCTTTGCAGTGTCTTTTCTACTGAGCTTGAACCTGGGGTCACGTTGAAACTGTTGTATCTACTGCGTCACCGAGAGAGGTGAGCCCTTCTGAGAACACAGCCACAGAGACGCTCAGCAGAGAGAGAGACACGCCGAGTATGGATCCTAAACCGTAAATCTGCCGTATCGTGATGTAACGAAACGACGACGAACATCTATCACCCCTCGTGGTCTCTGCAGGTCGGGGGTTTGGGAGCAGTTAATCGGGGTGCTGCGGCTCAGGGGTTCAGTGTGGCATCAGCCAGGACTGCGGTCCTCCTGTCCCCAAGGAGGCTCACGTGCGTCCCCGGTCGGCTGGTGCTCCGGGCGTCCAGGCGTCCTCGGCTCACCCCCACGTGCGCCCCTCTGCTCATGTGTCCGCACGCCCTGGCAGCTGGGCAGCTCGTCCCAGAGTGAGCGTTTCCAGAAAGAGCAAAGCAGAAGTGGAAACGCAGTGGATGATATAATTTTGGAAGTCATGCACCATCATCCCGCCAGGCTCTCTAGTCGTTAGCCGCAGGTCACTAAGTCTGACCCACGTTCGGGAGGAGGGTTATCAGACTCCACCTCTAACAGGCAGGAGCGTCAAAAGAATTGCTAGATAGGTTTTGAAACCACCACGCCAGCCACACTTGACGGTCTATGCGCCATAAGTTGCTTTTGTGTTGCTGTACGGGGAATACCTGAGACTAGGGAATTTACAGGGAAAAGAAGTTTCTGTAGCTTACAGTTCTGCAGGCTGTGCAGTTCAAGGGCATGGCCCTGGCTTGCGGGCTGCGTCCCAACACAGCAGAAAAGGTCAAAAAGGAAGCAAACATGTGAAGAGGGGAAACCTGAGGGGCGTCCTGGCTTTATCACAACACACGCTCCCGGGAACTAACCCAGTTCCCCCGGAACTAACCCAGTTCTCCCGGAACTAACCCAGTCTCGTGAGAGCAAGAACTCACTCATCGCTGAGAACAGCTCCCAACCCAACCCATCCACCTTCGTGACCCAAACACCTGCCACCAGGCCCCACCTCCCAGCACTGCCTTACTGGGGGCCAAATGTCAGCGTGAGTTTTAGTGAGGACAAACACTATGCAAACTACGGCAGTCTGCTTCCAGACCTTTTTGCTTTATGAGCCGATAATTCCATTGCCACCGCCGCCACCGTCATCTCATTCAAACCTTTTTCTTTGTATCTTCTTTTCTCCCCCTTGAATAAACTAGTTGGAGCTGGGTTTTCTGTCTCTTTCGACAGAGAAAATCCCAACAAAGGAATGCAAAAATACAGCATCTGAGCATAGAAATACAGTCTTCCCCAGGTCTCCAGGTCTTTATTTCCGAAGGCTCCCAAGCCATATAAAACTTCAGTTAAACACATTTGTTACGCTTTCCTCTTGCTAACCTGTCTTTTGTTACAGGGGTGTCAGCCACAAATCTCACAACGAGTGAGGAAAATATTTCTTTCTCCCGGACGCTGGCATGGACGATGAGACAAAACACTCTTCATGCATTAACTTTCTCCATCCTCGGGGCCACCTAGAACAGGTGTCACCATCATGCCCATTTTTGACAGTGAGGCTGGGAGGCCACGCGTCGTGGCCAAGGACACGGCTGGCAGGGAGCAGGGCTGAGGTTAGACCAACCCAGACCGCGTGAGTCCACGTGTCCGTTCACTTAACCGCTGCGCTTTCCTCGCCCTGGGGACCTCGCTGTGTGTCCAAGTGCCTTTGAGTACATCACCATGACAAGGACCGATTTGTGGCTCTGCGCCTGCCTCCCCGGGGGCCGACAGCCAGTTCCTGTCACTACAGGAGTGAACGGGGGAAGTGTCCCATGTTCACGTGGCTGCTGTCACAAGCCACCACAAACACAGAGGCGTACAACAGCACAGATCGACTCTCTCTCAGTTCCAGAGGTCAGAACTCTGCAATCAAGGTGTCTGCAGAGCCTGTTTCTTCTAGAGACTTCAGGGCAGCCCCGCTGCCTCTCCTATCCCGGCTTTTTAGAGGCTGCTGGCAGTCCTCGGCTCCTGGCGACTTCCTCAAACCATCGGTCCTCTGATGACGTCTTTACATCTCCCACTTCGGTGGTCCAATCCTCCCCTGTCTCCATCTCCATGGTAACGACACTGAGCCTCCCAACAAAACCTCCGCATCTCAAGATCTTAATCGCTTCTGCAAAGCCTCTTTCGCCCTGTAAGGTGACGTGTGCACAGGATACAGGATTCAGGACACACATGTCTGGGGTGAGGGCGTAGGTGGGAGTGGAGGTATTATTCAGCTACCACGGGGAGTAATTTACGGTACCTAAATTTTGCCGGGCACCTCAGTTTCACGATCCATGAGGTGGGGATGATATTTTTGCCTACCTTTCGAGTTAGTAGAATCAAATTAGCTACGTTGAGAGAAGGTATAATAGGTAAAACAGTTAGAGGAAGCTGGTCCATATTTATCTGTTCACAAATGTGAGATGTTAGTATTCAAACTACCGATTGGCAGGGTCTTAAGGTAGATATGGCACCTCAATGGCAGGGGGCTAGTCGGAGGCCCAGGGAATGTTTGGGGATGAGAAAGACACAGCCATCAGACGGGGGAAGGCATTAGCTGGCTCCATCCTCGAGACGGCGACCGATTACCCACGGGTGAGGTGCACCAGAGCGGTGGGTGTCTTTAAGGGCACCAGGCTGTTTCATTGCCCGATGTTAAAATAGCCCTCGACAATAAATACTAAATGAAATTTTTCTTCCCCATGCAAAATTCAATTCACATCCTCTCATAAATCCTGCCTGAGGCTCCCGATACAATTTCTTAGGCTCATAACCTCATCACGAGGTCACTCCAAAATGAGTTTGGAGGCAGTTTTCTATGTGGCAGGCACGGTTGAATAAGGAGTGGGGAGAAATTATGCTCGGATTCTTTTTGATGGCATTCATGCTTTAAAGGAAAACCCAATTTCCAACACCATCCACTGCCTCGGCATATGTTGATTTATCTTGTGTCTGATATGTATCTTAAGATAATTGTATAATAGACTAGATCTTTGCAAACTTACCTGGCAAGTAGATCATCAGTGCACAGTCTACCGCTTAAACATTTCGGGTATTTCTGTCATTCCAGCTCAAAGAGCATTTGACATCATGTTCTTAAATGCCAACACAAAAACATGTTTTGATGAATATCACCTTCAAGATCATCAGAATGCAATAATTTTCAAATGAAGTTTTGGTTTTTTTTCCCCAAGGAAAGGGTACAGTTTTATTTCCTAATACCTTGAGGGTTCCCCTCAGATCAATCCCAATTTCACACTTGAAGAAATGCATACATTTCTCTATGGCAAATTTGTAAGAACAGAAGAATTAAAATCCCTGCATACCTTTTTTGTGATTAATAAATCTAATGCATCTAGAACCACCTGCATTTCTGAATAGAATCATTTGTTTCAAGAGATAAACCCCTTCAATACGGTGAGATGAAAAACTTGTACTGCTACCTGTGATTAGAATGGCCGGTGAATCAGTCATTTCTTCTGTGGCTGATCGCAGAGTGTTTACATGGAAGTGAGGCATTCCTTTCAGAAAAAGTGTTAAAAACAAAAGAGTTTACATACAAACCAAAAGGAAAATTAAAGAGCAGTTCAAAAAGAATTAACCAGTTGCTCAAGAATTTAGTGGATCCAAGTGAGAAGTTGAAAAATTAATTTTAATTTAAAATGAGATCTAAAATTAGTAAATTAATAAATGGGATCACAAAACATGGCTTCTCTTGTTTCTGGCGTCTTTCACCGAGTATAATGGTTCTGAAGTTTATCTGTGCTTTACAATGCATCAGTAGTCTGTTCTTTTTCACTGCTGAGTAATAGTCCGTTGCTTACACCTACCATGGTGTGTTTACACGCTCAATGTTGACAGACCTTTGGGTTATTTAGTTTGGAGATATTACAAAAAAGGCAAAATTATAGACAGAAAAGAGACCACTGATTGCATGGAATTGGAATCAAGGTAGGTAATCCATGCAAATGGGTAAAAAGACACTTTCGGTGATGGAAAACTGGTGATGGCTGAACTAGTCAAAAACATCTTCTAAAACTCATTGAACTGCATGCTTAGAATGGGTTAATTTTGTATTACATGATTTATAACTCAAGAGCTGGAAAGAAAAGCCTCTAAGTAGGAATATAAAGTCACTCGCTCTTATTGCTAGTTTCTACGACGGGTGTCGTTAGTCACCAGGGTTAAAAGACTAAGAAGTCACCAAGGAAACTTCTTGAACTAATCAACATACATTGTGGAAGCTGAAAGCTGCCAGAGGAAATTTGCTTTTAGAATGATTAGAAACCCAAATCATGTGTACTTAAAAACTAAAACAAGACATCCTGTCCAAGAGAACGATAATTAGAATGAAAATTTTAGAACATAAGAAAGATGAGACTTGAAACAGCTGGACTGTAAATAAAGCTTCTTCAGATGGATCCTATAATTTTTCTTTTGTCTTTTTTTTTTTTTAATGTTCCATGAAATACAATTATCTTCCTAAACTGCTCCCCAGGCCTTTGAGAAACAGATCATCCAAACACAGCCCTGGTTCCCCATTAAACTGAGCACACCAGGGAAATCGCAGATTTCGGGATGTTCGATAAAGTACTCATAGTGAAGGGCTGTCACGGAGAACGAACGGACAGACCTGAGACCGCGGTGGTCCATATGGCCAAGTGATCAAAGGCTCAGAAACACCCCAGGCTATTTAGGGGAAGTGAAGAAATGTATTCATTTCTTTCTGCAGTGAACACTTAGCAGAACCATTTTGACTACAAACGCTCATGGATCCTTAGTAAACAACTAAAAGATACTTTTGCGTTTTGCAATATGCATATATATTATAAATACATCAATATAGAGTGAAACAGATAAATATGAGCATATAGATGTCGATCTATATAGACATATTTTTCCCTGTAGGAAGATTTCTACGCTCAGAGAGATCTCTAAGGGCTATGCATATGTACGTACATACACACACACACTCAAGCTCTGAAGTTCCAAGTTCAGAAACTTAAATGAAGAAACAGCAGCACGTGGTGGTTTTCTGCATGGAATGTCACGTGTTGCATTCGATATTTCTGCTACTGCAGATATTTTTGGTAATTCCAATAAACACAGAGTTTTACCCTTTCTCTGAGACACTACATAGTGGGTTGGACAGGGCTCTGTCAAATCACAAACCCATGGTAACCAAACCTGAGCCATGATTTATACCACGAAGCATTTTGATGAATACCAGGCAAGAGGCATCATATACTTATGTTGCTATTAGGTTATTGTTTATGCTGCATTCATTCCTTTTGTGGCTCTCGCAAAAAGGCAGTCAGTATCTCAGTATTACGGCACTCCAGAGACGCTACTCGAGAAGCGATGGCAGCTTCCGCACATGAAGACGCTCAGCGGTAACTCACCGCCGTTACCCGCGGAAAGCGGATGTTAAATAATTTAATTCTGAAGTTGGTGCTCTACTTGGAAATGGAGAACGTTAAATACCAAACGTACGGGTGCAATAAAGCAACACGAGGGTAAGTTAAGGCAAATCGTGCACTGCCCCGTGTTACCGTGTAACGGGGTTGGATGAGTTCGGGAAGCGGCAAAGGAGTCAGTCTGAGGTATGATTTCAGAGAACTGGGCTCACCACTTCCCTGAACTGCAGTACTGTGTGCTTGAATCACTGTTGCCTCCCGGCTTAGCCTACATGTTTCTAACGGAGGCCACACAGATACATTACATCACATTTCCTGGGACAAAACTTAGTGCGATCTTAGCGTTAGAGCCACCTACATTTCTGTCCACTATGACTGAGAAACATCGCTGCACACCTTCACCTGAGCTCGTGTTTCCCAAACATTGGTCTTTCCAATATCCTTACCAGCCATATCCTTACCCCATCTACACCTGTATTAACTCAGTACTTTTCTCTAAAACAACACGTTTCTGTAGGGCTTTTTTTTTTTTACATATATATGGCATGAGTGATAACATACTGTTCACGTTACTACTCAACTTTTTCCCCACACTCCATATTACATTTTTCGGGTCAATCTAATATTGATATACTCAGATCTAGGGTAGGCATGATTGCTGCATAAGACTCCATTATATATGAATGTATTACACCTTTTTTAAAAAAAAACCAATTCACCTCTTGATGGGCATTTAGGTTGTTTTCAACTGTCAGCTATTTCAAAGGATGCTACAGTGAGTGGCTTTGCACACCTCTCTCCACATCCATGGCTAAAGCTTTTATCTAGAGCAGATTGTAGATCTAGAACCGTAATTTCAGGGTCGTACAGACGCACATTTTAAATTGCATTAGCCAGATACTGACAGATAGATCTCTAAAGCAGATGAACCATTTCACAATTCCTCCAGCAGCAAGAGTTCTCTGTTCTCCCTCATCCTCAGAAAAAAACATTTTCATCTTTGTTTTTCGCCAATATAATTAAGAGAAATGATTATCTACCAGCAGTGGAAGCAACATCTTGTTCTGTAGTCCTCCCTAATGCAGAAGTAATTAAAACAAACTTGGCTGGAAATGCTTCTGACAGATTCTACAGTTAAACACAACAGGGAAACTTTGTTCCTACTCGATATGGGTTCCAAATACAACTGATGCGATTCATCTCATACTTTGGGAAATTTGAATTTAGATGCTGGAAATAAAAGCATCTTTCCTGGCCTATACGGACTTGGATGTGTGTGCTGTATATAGGCATCTTAACAGTCCAAACACAATTAAGAGATGGTTTTCTGTTAATGCCGCTCTCGGTTACTGCAAAGCGTGCGCACACGTATGATCATAACTGGTTCTCACGACGGCGGAGCGAAGGCTGGCAGAGGATGGAAAAGGGTGTTTCTTTCCCTCCCTGGTGACCTGCCAGACATCACCGTCAGGAACAGCATAAAAATGCAAACTAAACATTAGATTTTCTGCATCTCACACCCGTCGTCTTCTTTCCTCTCTCTTCAAGGAACCCTCGTTCAGACAGCAGTAAGTGTGGCTATGCTAATCTCTGGTCAATGATGAGGATATCAAAAGCTATTTAAGGCATCAAAAAAAAAATCGCACCTGCCCACGGGAAAGTCATGTTATTTTGATGGCTATCCTACCCTAATTTTCTGTATCCTTTCACGATTTTAATCACATCTGTCTACATTTGAGATATCAATTACCTCTGCTTATGGCAGCTCATGTCATTACGTACAACTTGCTTGTTTTAAGATAAAACATGTCACCTGTAATAAATGTAAAATCAGTATGGCATGGAATGAACAGATGATAGTTATGAGAAAGAGATTAAATTCTAGCTATATAATCTATGAGCAACGGATAGAGGCTTTAAAGGCATACAGGCCCCTAAAGAGATAGACTATTCTTCAATGAGAAGTCCTGGTGGAGAACTGGAATAAATGTACGTTTCTGTCATTTAGGTTTATTTAATCTCATGTCTGTGTACCACCTAAAACCATCTACATATCAACGGTGGTAAACTCTGGGGAACCTCTGTGCAGAGAGCTGCAAGGAAATGAAAACACATGGCCTTTTCCCAAATTTGTCTACATTGACACAGGACTACAGTGAACAAGATTCTGGAAATGCAAAATGGAACTTGAGGGACAGAGCATACTTAGTTACTCTGCTTCTGTTTGGTAATATTCGCTGGCAATGCTTAGAACAGATCTGATAGCTGTGATGACATTCATATGTTAATACTGTTATTAGATTCTCAGCAACCAAACGTCTTCCAAAGAGGGAGGATGCCTTTCAACTTAGATAAGAGATCTTCACTCTTTCCTGTTGAGTTATCACAAGCACAGAAGTGTCTCCTTCATCCATAAAATCACACCTGTCACGGTGGATTAACTTCATTAACGCAACTTCCTGATCCACGGTAAATTATTAGCAATTACAAAATCTGTAACTCACAAGCTAATTAAAGCTGCCTCTTTTGCATTACGATCAACAGATTCTGACTTTTAAGAATCACTGGAAAACATTCTGAGAGTGTGAGGGATGTATTAAGCAGAACAGCTTCTGAAGCAAAACCTTCTGACATTATTAAAGCATCTACTCTGTACTAACCGGTCTCCAATTACCCTGGGGAAAAGATCTCATCCCAGTCCATCACTATCTGAAATGATGGTGCGTGATTGTTCTTTATTTAATTTCGTAAAGACAAAGTAAAATAAAAAGTTTTAAAGTGAGGATAAAAGTTGATTAACAAATTTATCATATTCACAAACTCTCTATTTTAACTGTATACTTTTTATTAAATAAATGCATGCATATGGTAGAAAAAAACAAAACAAACTGAAGTCTAAATGATTCACTGTGAAAAGTTATTCACATTCAGCCTTCTCGACCCCAGCTTCCCATCTTTCCCCGGCAGAAACCTCAGCTGCCGGTCTCTTTTGTAGCCTTCTTGGGACACAGTCTGCTCACGAAAGTACCTTTTTCTTGTTTTCCCCAAATGGAGTTTCATTACGCATGCAGTTATGCACTTACTTTTTGAACAGGTAAATTGGAAACCCTTCAAAATATGCACATATAGATTAGTATCATAATACATAGTGATTAAGACAGGGTCTAATGCTAGAACTTCATTAAACAAATATTTACACAGAGACCACTGTGTACCAGATGCCGATATAAGCACTAGGAACATAGCTGCAAACAAGACCCAAATTAAAAGAGGCACAAACTGAGAGGTTTTAGAGCCTCCTCATTAAGCAAAGCCTTCCTAGCTGTAGCGCAAAATCTCTACATCAACGTATACATGTATATACCTAAAACACTTATAAAATGTACATGCATAGGCATGCATTTGCATACGAATAGCACATACATATGTCCTAAATGCACACATATTCCATACGTGCATGCACAAATACAACATGTCACATACACACACACGTGTGTGCAAGCTTTTTTCCATCACCTGGACCCACAGCAGCAAACAAAGCTGGCATTGGAATGTGCAAAGAGATGAGGAATATTCTCCACAGAAAATGGCAATATGACATCAGGACTTTTAAAGAAATAACTTGATATTCCACTCAGGGTGCTTGTTTCGTAAAGACACTGACACAAATGAAAGAAAAATAAATTCCAGGCACCATGTGTTTGCATTTCTGTAAACACTCTGAATGTGCTGAGTGTCTGGAAGCCCAGGCGCCAGAAAAGGGCAGTTTGTACCTTGGTAGGAAGGAGCTACCCTTGGCCAGTCCCATACGTCCCTCTCCAGGCACGAGATGAACTTAACTAATTCTTAGTCATAAATCCAAAATTAAAAAATAAATGTTTCATAATGGTTCGAATCCCTCCGCATTCCATAGGCAACACTACAACCACTAATCCACGGAAGTAGAAAAGCGCACGAGAAAATAAAAATGCATTGGTTGAGATTCTGCTCCCCCAAATTGATGCTCTTCTGGTAAAGGATGAACACACCTATGGGTCTTTCTGTCCATCAATACACCCATTCATTCGGGCACCTGCCCATCCATCCATGTGTCCATATGCCCTCATTTCTGCCAGCTATAACACACAAAGGAAACCTCCTATTGAGGCAGCACCTTATTTCCCGAATTACGTTCCGGGCACAGACGTACGTGAACGTGTGCATAGCTGCAAGTTCAAGTTCATCGGCGTGGCACACCGTCACTGCCTAATCACTGAGGGCAGGGCTCAAACATGGATGTTCTCTCTTTTCCTTTCATTTTCTCTACAAGCAAATCTTCAAGAAAAAAATCTGCAAACACTGGTCACGTGGTCACTAAAGGAAGACCAGAGCTGCTAATAACCCAAATTCTCAAACACCGGTGGCTGAGCACAGGCAAGAGCCCAAATCAAATCATCTCCAAATCAACTTCAAATGCTCCTTGGTAACAAACCAAACGCAAAATTGTAGTGGTTATCAGCCGAGATTCACGACCTCTCTATTAGAGTAACTAACGGGAAACGAGTAGGATTTTCCAAACACTGGGCTACTACGATGTTGGAAAATGCACTCCAGAAATAACGCGTTACGTACCTGAGTTTGTCCTTCAATTGTCGTTCAGATGTTCAGTCACATAAAGAGCAAAAAGCAACCTAACAGTGACAAAAAATACGTGACCAGACTAGGAATTCTCCAGAGCCGCAAATGAGATTTCGGGAACGCGTAATAAAACAAGAGCCACCGAGTTTCCAAGTCTCTCTCTGCCCAGCTGAGAACTGATTGTTTCTAATTTGGTGGAGATCAGAGACAGATTCAGGTTTTAATTTCTCCCTGGAGGGATTCACAATTCCTCCCACTTCCACAGAAGATAGCTCTCTGTGCTGTCTTAGAAAATGCCTGCACACCGATACCATCGTGCGCATTGTATTTAAATCTGCACACACGTGCAGAATGCACGCCTGTGTGCAAAGAAAGCTGGGTGCGCTTGTTGTCAGTGCTTGCAAAACGGGCCATTTCATACGTGAGAGCCAGACGTTCGGTCCGCCTAACAACACAGATTAGAAAGAGGTCGTGGCGAAGCAGAACCTGCCCTGTGAATAAATCCCACACCTGGAGCAGGCCTTCCAGGTGACAGGCACGGAGCTGTGCGCTGTGGTTTCAGGTGGGTCCACCGTGAACGACGACGCACCTTTCCCAAAGGAAGGACTGCATCCTCCTTCACCTGGAGGCTCTGCTAACACAGACGGCAAGTGCAAACCTCAGTGGGAAACGGCCGTGAGCAGATCGAGGAAAGACGAGGCCACACTCGCGGCTCATCTGAATGCATCGAGGCCGGCTGGGACTCACCTGTTCTCAGAGCCAGCCGATGTCTTCTGGCAAACGATGACAGCTGGTGCGTACTTGCCGGTGTAGTCCCTGCTCTCCCTGACATCCCAGACGGAGGGGCTGCTGGCCCGCACGCCCACGATGCTCACGCCTTTCTTCACCTTGGCCCTGGTGGAGACACAAGCGTGGTCTGAGTCAGCTCTGGGAGTCCCTGCGGGTTCTGGGAACACGAGGGACCTTAACTGCACACCGCGGCCTTGCAGGTGTGAGCTCACGTGTGGCAGGACTTAGACACAAAGTTGTAATCACCTTCCAATCCATCTGCCCCGGTTTCTTTTCACAGTTATCCCCGCCTTTAAATAAAGGGGCATGACAGCAAGCAGACAGCAAGCAGACACCAGAGCCGGCGTGCTGGCTTGTGTAATGCCTTCGGGCGGAGCCGAAACAAAACAAAAAACTCCCTGAAAACCCTTAGACGGGTATAACTAAGTAGAAAAACAAAATGAATTAAAGGTGCAAAGGTAAAACATACAGGAAGAGGATACACGCGTGGACCACTCCCACGTGCCGGGCAGCGCTGAACATCTTACCTCTACCGTCTGACTTTCCGGCAACGCCCCCAGTTCCAGGTGAAGGAGCTGCGCCCCAGACGTCCTCAAACTGTGGCCCGCGGGCCACATGCGGCCCGCCGAGGACATTTATCCGGCCCGCCGGGTGTTTTTGCCCGTTTTGTTTTTTTACTTCAAAATAAGATATGTGCAGTGTGCATAGGAATTTGTTCATAGTTTTTTTTTGAACTATAGTCCGGCCCTCCAACGGTCTGAGGGACAGTGAACTGGATCCCTGTTTAAAAAGTTTGAGGACCCCTGGGTGAGAGAATGAGGATGCCCCCCGGCGAAGGCGGGCGCCGAGATCTTAACAGGTCTGAGTTCCATGTTCTCGCTCTTCCTACTACATCATCATCATCATCACGCTGCCCTCGCCATCATCACCACCACCACTAATATGTATTGATCACTTATCATAAATCACTCTTCCAGATTCATTACGATTTTCTCTCCTTTAATTCTGACAAACGCCCTATGAGGTCAGTACCATTTACATTTTCACTGAGCAGGTTTGAACCGGCTCCCGGCCACGACGCAGGCGGGAGGTGCCCGGTGCTTTCCTTGCATCGTCTCAAACTCTGTGGTGCTGAGGCTGGTTGACCTGACCCCGTCCACATCCTTGGTACTCAGCACCGGCCAGTGCCGGCCCCGTCATCTGACATCTGCTCAGACTGTTGGAAAAAGTCATTTACCAAAGCAAGCGTGCTTCCCATCACGGACTTCGATTCCTACTCCTCCCCGCTTCGTTTCTTCCTTCCTTCTTTCGTTCATGGAAGGGATAAATGATACATGCCCAAAGGCTTTTCTCCAAGACACCAGTGACTTTGTTCCTTAAGGAAAGCTGGACGTGCGAGGAAGGAGGAAGCATGGCAGGACTGGTTTTCTCATGTGTCCTCACACACACACACACACACAC
>VBSM01000883.1:1118377-1133159 GCA_008086735.1 Cheirogaleus medius | reverse complement strand
ACATACACACATACACATACACACATACACACATACACATACACACATACACACTCACATACACACATACACACACATACATACACACACGCACACATGCACATACACACACATACACACACTCATACACACATACACACACATGCACATACACGCACATACACACTCACATACACACATACACATACATACACACATACACACACGCACTTATTTTATTTTATTTTATTTTTTTGAGACAGAGTCTCACTCTGTTGCCCAGGCTAGAGTGCCATGGGTCAGTCTAGCCCACAGCAACCTCAGACTCCTGGGCTCCAGCGATCCTCCTGCCTCAGCCTCCCGAGTAGCTGGGACCACAGGCATGCGCCACCATGCCCGGCTCATTTCTATTTTTAGTAGAGACGGGGTCTCGCTCTTGCTCAGGCTGGTGTCAAACTCCTGAGTTCAAAGGATCCTCCCGCCTCGGCCTCCCAGAGTGCTAGGATGACAGGTGTGAGCCACCACGCCCGGCCACACATATGTATTTAATTTCAGACTATTACGGGGGTACAATCGTTTAGGTTACATAAGTTGCCTTTGCCTCACCCAAATCAGAGCTACAAGCGTGTCCATCCCCCAGACGGAGCGCACTGCACCTGTTAGGTGTGTATATACCCATCCCCTCCTCCCCCCCACCTGCCTGACACCCGATGAATGTTACTACTATATGTGTCCTCACTTTTCTGTAAGAAACTTCAAAGACACACACGGAATGGGAAGTCCATGGTAAGAGGACAGGATTTTACATTGCAAACAGTTTCATTTACAAACTAGCCTAGATATTTGAAAACTGCATGTTTCCTGTTGCATTTTCTCTTCTTAGTTCCTGCAGGGAAAATAGAAAAAGTTTTGAAGCCAAAGGACCCAGGGGCACTTGGGGCACTTTGATGGTGTTTGGCCAGAAGATGACGCGAGGGGTGTCCAGCTGGGGTTGCACAACCCAGGTCTGCAATCGTTGTGTCCAAACATACAGACACGGCCATGGCTCCAGAGTCCACATCGCTAATAAAATCCTGTTATTAATATAATCAGAGGAGAGCGCAAGACCACCTCCTGCTGTTGGCAACAAGGAGTGAGGGGACGATGGCACTCCCAGGGCCAGGGCTTGGAGAACATGTAGGAGACACCTGTCCCTACTTGGGTTTGGGGAGGGTTCTCCCCGTCCCATGCTAAAAGGGGCTCACAGTACCTGAACTGTGCAAACACTGTGGTTTACACTGAACACCTGCTTTCCTTCTGGGAGTCTGGAGTTTGGGTACATCTAGGCAGAGGGTGCCCACCTGACCAGTCCCCAGGAAAATTCCTGAACTCCCAGGCTTAGGTGAGCATCCCTAGTAGAAGGCACGAGTGTCGTCACCACTATTTGCTGGAGGAATTCAATGTGTGCGACTCCACTGGGAGACTCTTGGGATCTTGTGCCTGGTCTCCCCACTCCCCCCATGCACCCTTTTCCTTTGCTGGTTGTGCTTTAATCTTAGCAGTGATCATGACCCTGAGTCTGCCCAGCAACTCACCAAATCTGAGGGTGGATTTGCGAACACCCAGCACACACACCAACTTGCCTAGTTTGCAAAGAGAGAAGGGATTGCATTTGAGGCGTGGCCCCAGGTGCAAAACTTAGCATTTTTAGAAAGTGATAGTCATGCATGACGTTATTCCTATGGGAAAAAAGTGACACGTTTTGTATCTTAAACAATCATCATGCAAGCACACCTTCTGAACGTGGAGATTTATGCACTGGGAATGGTATGCATAGGCCAAAAAGCCACCTGGCCTTCTGAACACACAGGTGATACACCCAGGCCCACCGTTAGGATTCCCGCCTTGCGGAAACTCAATTAAATTGCAGGCAAGCAGATGCGGTGCCGAAAGACAGTGCAATCCTCTGGGGACAGCTGCTATTCTATTAAGATGAATTCTGACAGTTGTCCCAATTACTGTGCACTGGAATTTTATTGAATCAACTTTGCTTTAAATAAATAGGTCATCAACCTGGCTCTGACCACCTTTTTTTTAATACAGAAGATATCAGTGCATTAGGCCTTTTCTAATACACAGTGGGCTTAGGTTTTTCTGAGATTTGATTTATAAGTAGGTGATTTGGAATTCCTATGTCGTTTCTCCAATGACTTACTTTCAAGTTCTTAAGAAAGGACACCCAGTTGCTTATTTAATCCATGAAGTATCCAACATTCGGTGCTGATAATTCTACTGTAGCTACATGAAGCTGTAATTTATTGCATTATTTTTGAGAAAAAACAATTTCTGGAATTTAGGAGAGGACACCGGGAATTGTCTTTCCTAGACACAGAACATTTTCACAGGAGGAGACACTTGTCTCAGACGCTCTGCAGTGGGGTAGCCACACCCGCCCTAGAGCATCCTTGCGCAGCGTGTGAATATCAAGCGTGAATGTATGCAAGAAACCGGGTGGTTATTCCTTAGAGACATACATGTGGTACGTACTGAACACGGTTTGTGTCGGGCTAATAATTTTGAAACACCCGTCTCGGAGCTATAAGCGGCAGCGTTTTGAAGCCATTAAGGCAGTCCTGAGAACACAGGCAGCTCGGCTCCACCGGGGGCTCAACCAGATGCTAATTTCTCCCTTTGTTTATGACAACGGAGTTACTTACGTTCATTAATGGAAGTTTTATAACCTACTTGTGGCTCAATAAATACAGGTTACCCTGACAGCCTCATTACGCAGAGATAAACACAGCACTTGGTTTCTGAAGATAGTGTGCTGTAGATTTATACTTAATAATATATCTACCGTGGTGATAGCGGAAAAGGCATAATTTTCCCCACGGCGTGCGCGCGCACCGCGGGTTAGTACCAACAAAGCCTTCTTAGGCTAAGGGTATGTTAAATTGTTAAAACCTAATGGAGCAATATGTGCAGTGTGTGTGTATATATAGTAAAATATATGGTGTATACCTATAATTACATATATGTATATGCATATATGATATACAATAAGTATATTATGCACATTATATAACATACACAGACACAATCTTCCAAGCACAGTATCCAGTAACATAAATGAAACAGCTATTGATAGTAACATGGGCTCAGAACTGGGGTGCACAATTGTTTTTACTCCCCTTATCCCACCCTGGGTGACAGTGCTCTCATTTTGCACGTGTGACCCACCCTCCCGCCACTCTGTACCCCTGCAGTGGACTTGTAAGTAAGTCAGGGCCTCATCCTACCACCCTGGGAAGGCGGTGGACACCTGACCTGCTCCAATGCAATGGAGAGCTCGCTCTCTCTGGAGCTCAATCTTGAGCAAAGAGATACAACAAAGGAGGAAAAAAGGTTGGAGGATCCTCGCTCAGCACCGTGGCTCTGGTGTAACCGTCCACCAGCTCTTGGATATATTCAACGACTCTGAACCTGGTTGTCGCCTGACCATCAGCCCATGAAATACTCCCCCGCTCCTCCCATCCACGAGTCCACCTGTCTCGTCCGGTCAAACCTGGCATGTGGGCTCTCTCTGCCAGCACAGACAGATGTTCGGTGACTTTTTAAAAGCCCTCGTGGAGCTAAATGCTCTCTGCACATCATCTTTAGTCTTTGCATGTGCCTGGTTTTCGTCCTGACTCTCGGTGCATGAGAAGGGTCCACACGGCCAGACCTCCGACAGGCGCCAGTTCAGGGGAGACACGTGCTCGGTAGACACAGCACACGAGAGACCTCGCAACAGCCGGGAACCTCGCCAGCATGACAAGCACAGGCACCGGCTGTTAGAAGCTTTGCAGTGAGCGACCCCACCCCCACCACACAAAAGCACATAAGCAAATAAGCAAGCCTTGGCCATAAAGCAATGACACAGGCAGTGACTAACACCAGGTGAGTAAACGCACCCCTGCCTCTTTGTTTGTTCACGGATCCATTCAACACACCCTTTCGGGGTCCCGCCTCTTTTCCAGACACTCCTCGCAGTCCTGGAAAGGCAGTCGAGGAGGAAACAGACGCGTTTCCCATTGTGGTAGCGCGAGCGTCCCGGTGGGAGAGACAGGACACACGCGTGCGCGCACATTCGTTATGTCGGTAAGTTCTGTGAGAAACAAAGCAAAGGCGAGGGGGCGGAAGGCGCAGCGTGGCAAGCGGCTGTTTTCGAGCAACTCATTTTCTTATCCACATTCCTGACAAACAGTGGAGCCAGCAATTAAAACACATGAGCAGGCAGAAGGGAAAGACACCTGTAGATGGGTTGCCTTCTTAAATTCCATCTGCTCTTTGCCCAGTATGTGAGTGAGAGTCCCTTGCTCCTACTGAAGATAAACCACCACCCAACGGTCGAGCATGCCATGTGAATACTTCGCAGATTACTGGGTGAGAACGTAGCTTATGGATCGGCAGGAATCATCGTGACTTTGTGCAAACCAGTTGCTCTCATTTGGAAAACCTAAACCTTGCTTGCTCTAGACAGCCTCACTCAATGCAGCCTCCCAGAAAAGGATGCCCAAATTGGAGGGGACCCACACTGGCCCATCACTGTTTCTAGAAGACAGGTCCAACTGTTTGGTTCATCGATACCAAACCCATAAATGGCCGCACCCTCTAAACTGCCCACACGTCCATGATTAGAATGGGGCAGCTTCATTCCACACATGTTATTAAATCTTCTGATGTGGACTCATCAAATCGACCAGCAGACGTGCAAAAGAGGAGTCCCACTCCTTGCTGGGCATGATGAACTCTAAGCCATGTCGGGTCCTTAACGTGGGATCTGGTGGAAAATAGATTTTACCTATTATTGTTGTTGTTATTACCATTATTTCCCTTGTTACATAGAAACCTGAACGCCTCTTTATTTCAATCAGTTTGCACTTTCTTTCCATCACATTCGAGCAACAATTGTGACCCAAAGTCTTGATTCTTCTCACCACCAACAATGAAAAAAAAATCGGCACAATCCTTGCACTCCAAAGGGAGACATTAGTAACACATACAGACTCAAAGTTCACATCAGGCTAAGAGGTTCCAAATTTAGCCAATTATCTCAGCAGAGCCACAGGACAGATATTTGTAGACAAGCAGCTCTGGGGGGGAGGGGTTCCCTGTCACCCAGCATTTCAGGACACTCAACTCGACTACCTTCCCCATTCCCAGGCATTGCAATTCATGGGGGGCCAAGATGTGTCTGCTTTTCTGGGTTTGGAATAAGACCTAATTTTATTGTCTGCCGAGAGCCCCAACCCTCTAATTTCACGACAACACATAATAGAACCGTATGGCTGTTTTCTCCAGCCTTCCTGGTTACCCGTGTTTCAGAGGAATTGCTTAAATATACTCCTTTAATTAAGAAAAGCATCCAGAACTACAGTTCATAAGCTGAAATTTTCAGGGAAGTCTTTCGGGAGGTTGTTAGTTTTTTATTAACATTCTTCCATTGGAAAAATAATACAGGAATGTTGTAAATATTCCAACATTAAGAATAAAGATATAGGAAAAGTTCTCTCGCTGCAGACTCCTGCCACAATCTTTTCCCCAGCTCAGTGTGCATTTTGGGAGATCCACATATTTAGATATGTAGATTTAAAAAATATATACAATGGCAACACACTGCATGCATTGTTATACTATTAGATACACAAATACCATTGTGTTATAGTTGCCTATAGTATTCAGTAGAGTAAAATGCGTATACAGGTTTACAGCCTACAATCAATACTATACCACATAGCCTAGGGGTGTAGTAGACTATATCATCTAGCTCTAAGTTCACTCCATGATGTTCACATGACAAAATTGCCTAACAATATTTCTCAGAAGGTATCTCTGTATTTAGTGATGCATGACGGTATGTGTATACACACGCACGCTCCATGACTTATAATAGGGTTACATTCCAGTAAACCCACTGTAAGTTGAAAATACCTTAAGTCGAAAATGCATTTAATACCCCTAACCTACTGAACATCATAGCTTAGCCCAGCCTACCTGAAACATGCTCAGAACCCTTACTTTAGACTACAGTTGGGTAAAATCGCCCAATACTAAACCTATTTTATATTAAGTGTTGAATATCTCATGTAATTTATTGAATATCATACTGAAAAACAGAATGTGGTTTGTTTTCCCAAAGATGACCGCAGAGGCATCTACCTCCCATCCCATCCCATCGAGGAGGAGGAGGAGAAAGCTTTGCACCCAAGGTGGGAGGGATGCTAGGAGACCTGTGAGTTAGGTTATGCAAGGTGGATCAGCCTGTACCCTCCTGCCTACTCTTGGGGCGTCTGCCTTTGGAGCTTGGAGCCACCACTTTAAGAGGTCCAAGGCCGCCATACTGTGAGGAAGCCCCAACACACAGCGGTGACGTGAGCTGGGGTCCTGTCTCATAGCCCCAAGCTGAGGTCCCGGGGGACAGCGAGCATCTACCGTGACACACCAAATATCCCTCCAGCTCTCAGACTGCCAGTGAAAACAAGGCCAGTGACAGGAACGACCGCACATCGCTGCTAAATCCACGGCCACGCCTTCTTTTCCAAACTGGAAAGAGAAGCTGATTACACAGAAGCTCATCCCATCTTTCATTAGCGCTCCACAGCCCAGGGGCGCCCACACAGAGGTCTGCTGCGCGTTGCCTATGATGCATGCACGGGAATACACGCAGCCTACGATGGAACATGCTTTCATTGGAGAATGCCCTCACGAAAAGGGAGATCTGTTTCTGGCAGTACCTTTCAAGAACGAGCCTAACAAGGCGATGAAGGTCGGGTCTGCAGCCCCAGAATTACTCCGGGGTGACCTCTGGGCTTGAGCACAGCCGGATTATCTAATAAGCAGAGTAAACGTCAGTCCTTGTTAACTATACACACGTTAAAGTAACTAGGGAAACACCACCACTTTTATTTCAAAGATTTTGATGGCATCAAAAGGCACCAAAATACTCATCGGGGAATAAAAAGACTTTTTTGGACCTTTTAAAACTTATCTTGTGGTTGATAGTTTGCTGTTTATATTTCAAACTAATTATCAGGAAAAGGTGAACGTGATCTGCCCTGCGGTGCCCACACCTTTTCCAGTTTTTAACAATGTGCCTCTGCTAATCCACAACGTATCACCCTGGAACCTGAACGAAATAAAGACAAAAAGTAAAATTTTTTTTAAAAAGCTTGTTTATGATAGACACGTAAGTGGACAGATATTCTGACATTATGGTTTGAATTATGTTTCTCTCTGTAGATGCTACAGATGAAAACATAGCTATGCATAAGAAAGCTGGACGTATACATCAAAATTTGATACGTAAATCTTGGGTGACTGGGTTACAGGGGACTACCATATTCTCTTTTGTATTTCTCCATTAAAATACCAGCTTTCTGTGATTAATATGCATGAGTGCCCGGGCGCGGTGTCTCACGCCTGTCATCCTAGCACTCTGGGAGGCCAAGGCGGGAGGATCGCTCAAGGTCAGGAGTTCGAAACCAGCCTGAGCAAGAGCAAGACCCTGTCTCTACTAAAAATAGAAAGAAATTAATTGGCCAACTAAAAATATATAGAAAAAAAATTAGCCAGGCATGGTGGCGCGTGCCTGTAGTCCCAGCTACTCGGGAGGCTGAGGCAGGAGGATCGCTTGAGCCCAGGAGTCTGAGGTTGCTGTGAGCTAGGCTGACGCCACGGCACTCTAGCCTGGGCAACGCAATGAGACTCTGTTTCAAAAAAAAAAAAAAATATGCATGAGTGACACGGTAAGGCAAAGCATAGCAGACGCCACGTGAGGTTTCACGCTTCCTGCCTTCATTATGTGCATATCAAAGTTACCTGAACACTGTCCTGAGGAAGGTGCAGGGGGTGGGGAAGAATGATCATTCTGGTTTCTGTGTCATCCTCTAACACAAGCATTCTGTGGCCTTCCATCCCACCCATCGGTTGTCCATGCTCTAACCTCAGAGGAAGAGGTACCATTTCTGCCCTGGCCACCAGCTTTGGCCAGCACCTGGCCACACCTGTCCCTGGGTCAGCACTGGGCAGACAGGGACCCCAAAGCCTCCACTCCATCAGTCCAAGCTCAGCCCAAACCCCAACACATCCCTCATCACCACACGGGGTCCTTTCAGGTCTTGCTCGGGCAGTGGAGTGGGGACTTACCGTCCAAGGTATCTTAGTGAGAAGTAGAGGATTGTCTTAACGGTGGTTGAAAACTGCAGGGAAAAAAAGCAAATGCTACTATCTTAGGTCGGTGGCCTTCTTTTTAAAGCAGTGAGTAGAAATATCAGTAACTTTGCAATTTTACCTGCATCTTTTTTTATACCTGATGGTCCAGTAACCCAGTGACCTCACTTGCACACGCCGCGGAATGCACTGTCCAAGACGACAGCCCTGGTCACGTGCATCGATTTACATTTCAAATCAGTTAAAATCAAAAGAATAAATTCAACCTTTCCAGAACTCACACCCACACGTGGGTGGGGGCTTCCTTATGGGACGGTGCGGTTACAGAACGCTGCCGTCTCCACGGAAAATCCTACCGGAGAGCGACGCTCTGGAATGTTTCGACAAAACTTTGCTTCCCCAGGCACGTTTTAAAGTTGACATTTAAATTTTTCCCTCCTAAGCTGCAAAGGTTGAAAAATTCAGTACATTGTAACTATTGACATTTTAAAATTAAACCGTTATATCCTTTTTTAAAAAGCATTCACTGGAATCTAAATAGCAGAGTGATCTGATACCCACCATTATTCACTTTTAAAGAAATACACAGACAACCTCTTCCTTACCAGATTTACATTTTGTATTGGTTAGTTTCTTTCTCTTTTAGCTTCTACTTCCATTTTATGTTTTCCACAGAATTTTACTCTCATGTGTTCTATTTTTATATCTGAATGTCTTTAATGGATCATTCTGTCACAACTAATCTGTGACAAAAATATGTATCTATAGGTTCAAATTTATTCTTTCTCTGTGTCCATCGGCTCTAACTGTTAACTTGTAGAAACAGAGTAGAATAGTGGTTAACAGAGGCTGGGAGATGAGGGATATTCGTCAAAGGATACAAAGTTTCAGTCATGAGATGAACAAGTTCTGGGGATCTAATGTCCGGCATGGGTGGCGATGGTTGTGTTGGTTAATTTGATTGTGACAATCATTACACCACGTACACCTGTATCGAATCATCACGCCGTATGCCTCGAATATACACAATCCGCATCCATTAAACATTTTAAAATAAAAACAAAAATTCTACAGTGGGATTCCACCGTAATTACATTCAATACACACGTAAGCAAAAAATAAAAATAAATTAAAATGCAAGTTTCCAAGAACAATTATTCAACCATAAAACAGTAAACTATTATCAGAAATGCATCGCCATCCAGAGCAGGGTTAGATCTCTATCATGCTGAAGGAACAGACAACGAACGCCATCTCTCACCGGCATAACATAACAAAGATTTGTTTTTGCTCAAACTTGATGTTCTACGTGGCCAGGTGGGACAGGTTCTACGTGGACAGGCTGACGGGACCCACCTTATGACGTTGCTGTCACCTACAAAATGCTTCAGAATCTCCCAAGTGAAGACACAGCATGAAAGAACACATTCCAGCCTAGAAACGCTTCCGCATGGGGCTGACACACGTCACTTTGGCCACAGAAAGTCACTCAGCTTAATGCATGGGGTCAGAAAAGCGTAACCGTCCTGTAGGGTCCCATCCGGCCAGCAAAAACTAAAACTAAAGCAACTGCAGGAACTCCAAGAATAGAGTGTTTCACATGAGGAATTATCATAGAAACCATCAGCAAGGCGGGATAAGAGTCAAGACGCCGCAACCAGTTACCCCATCCCAGGGGGTGGTTTCAAGCATTAACTCCCCAAGCTGCTGGGAACATCAGGGATCTCCGTGAAGCGGCCACAGGAGAACAGTGACGTCTTTTCTACCTTCTAGAATCTCACACCACTCACGCGCTGAGCCTAATCCAGGACCACGTGAGGAGAGGGAGTCTGACCAGGGTAGGTGCAGTTGCTCCCCTAAAATGCAGAAGAGAATGCAAAGGGGACGCCGGCGAACGTGACATCAACATGTCAGATGTGCTAGCGTGGGGACATTCTTCCCCGACGAGGACACGTGTGTGTCGGAGGACCAAGCGAGGGCATCCCACTTACTGCCAGGATGAGACGTGGCAGCATCCGCTCAGTTGCCACATTTCAATTTTACAGACATCCCGAGAAACACTGAATTGAGCACACTTTGTTACAGCAGCGACGCTCGATACTTTCAGCTCCTCTCGTGACATATTTACATCGTGATCCACCATCAGAAGTGATATTTGAAGATCTGACAGTTTGATCAAGTTCTCCTCCTCCTACTTTGTTCAAAGCAAAGAATTAGAAACTGTGCACCCTGCAGAAGGGTTTGGGATGCGGTCATCAGAGCAATCTGCTTTCTCAGAGATGCGACTATCACCAAATGGTCTAGAGGACTGGCAGCTGGGAAGGTCCTGTAACTCCAGGCAAACCGTCCTAGCAAGATCCCGGGTGGACGAGCAAAACGCCTGTGTTTTATAAAGCAGGTCCAGGGCACAGGTGAGGCTGAGCCCTTTGACTCTATGTATTTGCTCAGGCAGGTGGATTCTAGGAAAGATGTGGAAGTAGAAAACTCAGAAAAACAGATTCTCTTGAAACCCTGCATATTCCTCCTTTGAATGGTTTTGCACAACAAAAGGCATGCAAGTGCTCAAATCTAAAGACCTCTGCAATTTAAAAATTCCCTCAGGGTTGAAGAGGAGACTAGGGGACTGCTAAGTAAATAATCACAGCACAACCCACCAACTGGAACCAAAGACATCAGCTACTTTTTTCCCCAGCAGCTTCAAAGACTGAGAGTCTTCCGCACATGCAATATTTTATATGTCTGAAAAGCTACGTGAGTTACGCCTGAGTGCGTAGATGGTAAACCTCTATTTTAATTCCATCCTCTTCACCTAACATAGGTGTCCTGACTTAACCTAGAATTCTTCTTACTCTGTAAATCAGAACCGTGTATTAAAATCCCTTCTACCTTGGTCTCCACAGTGGAATACCCTGCCCCTAAGCAAGGCAGCTTGATGGACTCTGATACTGAACCCACCTTACAAGACTTCAATTTCTTTATACTAGTTTTTGATGTGAAAGGAACAAGCACAGCCTCACTTTCTGTCATGTGAACCTGATCTAAACGCAACCATACATGGAGCACTTTCATATAGAAAATCTGATAAAATAAAATCACACACAGGTGGGACACAGGTGCTGGCTTCAAATAAAGAGAGAGAAGTGTCAAGTGCAGGAGAGAGTGGATGGGAAACCAGCCGTGCGGAGGCCAGAACCACACGTGAATGTTAAAACAAGGTATGTTTTAGTTCACTATGAAAAGCATCTTAACACTCAAAGCTAACTGAAACTTCAGTGGGCAAACACGTGTTTGTGGCAACATGCAGATTTCCAAGAACGGGCTCAACTATCCGCTGATGAGCCCCGTGCAAGAGACCCAGTGGTACGATGTCATAATTTTTTTAAAAAAGCATTTAAAGTGCATCTTCTGTGTGCCCGGCACTGATGAACTGCTAGAGACACAGCAAAAGACCAAACAGTCCTGCTTCCTACTCTTTTGGAGCTCACCACCAGGTAGGAGCGAATCCAGGTGAGGGTAGGCGATGATGTAATAGCAAACAACATCCACAAAACAAACAGAAGCTCATTTCCCACTCGGGTACCTGCTTCCTCCCTCGGGAGCCGCGCAGACCGCTCTACCACCTGGATTGGCGCCTGACCCCTCCAACCAGAGAAGGCGAGGCGGAAACTCGCCTGCTAGCTCTACCTGCGTCCTCCTGGGAGCGACCTGTCACTTTCACTTATTTTTCCTTCATCGGAGAGAATCACGCGAGCATGTCTAGCTTCACGGTGATGGGGAAGGAGGAATCACTTTTCTGCCCGACAGACACCAGCGATGGGCACGGCAGGGAGACACACAAAACGTGATGATACAGTGGCAGAGAGTGACAAGTGCAATGAAGGAGAAGTCCAAGGTGCCATGAGAGAGCAGAACAGGGGACACCAGAAACGCCTCTTGGAGGAGGTGACATCAGTTGAGATGTAAAAGTGCCTCTGTGAGAGTCTGTGACCTCACCTGTCTGACTCTAACCAGATTCCAACTCTCCTTGATTGAGGATAAATACTCCCAACCACCCATCCGACCCACACGTGAGCACCTGCTCCTCGCGGAACTTTCTAGCACCCGTGCACGGAAGCCCTGGTTTTGAATCCTCCCCGAAGAGTGTGTTGCTTTTCAGCTGACAACAGACAGCAGCGTAGTTTTTCCAGAACTAATCTCATTTATGGAACGCTGGGCATGGAATCTCTGCCGTTGCTCATGGCACAGGGGCTCCGAATTTCTTCATGTCACACTAATAGTTTCGCTGATTGAAAATGCGCAGCGGACAAGAATCGGGAGTCCCTGAGACACCGCCGGAGTTAGAATGAGTTAGAATAATTTATGGGGAGCAGTCTAGCACAACATAAGCTATTTAAAGCTGCATAATATACCCACAAACTCTTATTAAGGGCTGTGGTTTTCAACCCTAGGAGACAGCAACCCAGCCATCATCATGCATTACCACGAAAGCAGATTAAAATTAAATCAATTTGTTTATCTCCGGGTTCTCCGCCCAATTAACATTTCAGAAGGGAAAGCATTCTTGTCCAGATACAAGGCACAGCCCTCATCCAAATCGAGATATTAAGAATATAAATCTCAGGAGGTTCTCAGAGATAAATTTAATTATCAAAAGGGCAGACGACCAACTGGGACTCAGCTCATGAACTGCCCGCACCGTGTGTTAGAGGCAGACGCTACCCGCTTGAATTGAAGGAAGGTGAAAGTTTCTATGCAGATTAATCCAGAGCAGAAGTGGATTTCTCTCTGGAAATAGAAATGTTACCTTATCTTTATAGATTTTGTATTAAAAAAAAAAACCTTCTTGAGAAATGTTTTACAGTGAAACATTGGAATTTTGTACAGATGTGCCGTGAATGTATTAGTTCATAAAATTCGTGGGGGACTTGGGCTTCAACTAACCAAGGAGTTTTCCAAACTCCCAGGTATCTGGCCCGAAGGAACATGACTCTCAGTGTGGACCGTGTGTTTTAGCTGGTTATCGGGTCCAAGTCCAGGTAGTATTTGGGTTCCCAAATCATGTGTCTAAAGAGTCAATTCTTCCAAAGTGGAACATGCTGGATCTGGGGTACATGCAAGAGGAAGCTGCCTCAGACCAGTTTACCCAGCTTGAAGATTGCTCCCTAGTGGAAGGCAGCCTTACTGCCCAGAAAGTCATCAAACCAATCCTTTGTAGGTAGATAACCCCTGCACAGAAAGCAGATTAAAACGGGGAGCTTGTGAGCTGGCCCGGAGTCCTTGTATCCATCAGGAACCTCATGGAAGAGTTGAGACATCTCTGCTCTGGCAGAAGGAAGACCCAGATTCCAGACCAGGACCTGGCCTTTACCAGCTATTCCTCTTTGGACAATAGCATCTCTGAGCTGCAATTTTCTGACATGGGAAATGGTGATAACTCGCTCAGCCCAACCTGCAGGGTCGCAGGGGGTCACCCTAAGACTGTGCGTGCACAAAAACCTAACATTGCGCGCCTGCCTCTTTCCAAACCACCCCCGTGCTCCTATAAGGCACATCAAAGTGCTATTGCTTATGCTATGTCTTGGTCTAGAAGGTTCTCCAACCTCGCCCACCTGGATAAGTCCCTTGCTTCCTTTGAGACTCCGTTTACAGAAGGTCCTCTTAGAAAGCCTTCTCCAATTTAATCTTCTTTGGCCCAAATCATATAAACATCTCCTGTGCCCTTCCAGTACTCTGTAGATAATTCTATTATGGCATCTGCCACCTTGTGCTAGAATCGATGAAACCAGCGTGTGATTTCTCACACTAAACAGTAAGCTCCTCTACTTGTGTAGTTTTCACCAAGATAGCTCTGGCTTGCAGCAGAGCACTGTGCATAGGACGTGCTTAACATGTGTGTTCAACCATCACATGTGTATTAATTATTTTCGTCAGGTGGGGGGTTGCCTTGGTTTATTCCAAAGAATACAGATCTGGGGTGCTAACAGTAGGCGGCAGAGAATAACTGCAAGATATAACTCTCCAAAATAACGTTGAAATATATAACATTATTCTGTCCTTTCTTGTCCATTTCTATAAAACCTTCAAGATCTTGCTCAAGGGACATAGTGACAAAAATTTCTGCCTTTCCAGAATGCATACAGTTTTTAAATTTTATTTTATTTTTGGAGACAGAGTCTCCCCTCTGTCATCCAGGCTGGAGTGCAGTGGTGTCATCATAGCTCACTGCAGCCTCAAACTCCTGCGCTCAAGCGATCCTCCTGCCTCAGCCTCCTGAGCAGCTCGGACTACAGGCACGTTGCTCTGACACTTGGCTAATTTTTCTATTTTTAGTAGAGATGGGGTCTCATTCTTACTCAAGCTGGTCCTCCAACTACTGGCCTCAAGTGATCCTCCCGCCTCAGCCTCCCATAGTGCTGGGATTACAGGCGTGCGCCACCGCGCCCGGCTTGCATACAGCTTTTGTTTGTTCATGCATTTCTGATACTCATCGCTCTTGCTTTATGAGTCTGTGTGTATCTGTGCATAGCTGAGGATATATATGAATATCTCTTTTCATTTATGTTTCTTTTATCTCCCTTAGTCCTTCTGGAGGGGAGAGTGGGAAGACGTGCTA
>VBSM01000883.1:1097812-1110954 GCA_008086735.1 Cheirogaleus medius | reverse complement strand
GCCCCTGGAGAGCCGGTGATGGGGTTCGAAGGCCCGAGAACTGGGGGGTGGAAGGGCTTGGGGGGGCACTGGTGTGGGTCCCGCAGGCTGATGGTGCTGATTCCACTCCGGGTCTGCAGGTCTGAGACCCAAGTGCTTAGGGCAGGAGGAGGTTGAGGTCCCACCGCAGCAGTCAGGCAGAGCTAATCCTACCTTCCTTCTCCTTCCGCTCTACTCAGGTCCCCAGTGGACCGGAGGATGTCCCCCACACTGGTGAGGGCAGGTCTTCACTCCGTCCACTGACTCAAATGTGTATCTCCTCCAGAGAAACCCCCCAGATGTACCTAGAAATGGTGCTTAACCAGCGATGGTGATTGAACGATGTCTCACCACAGCCCAGCCTCGCCGACACACAAACCGGACATTACGGGGACTTTAGCTTAGTACACCGAAGGCTCAACTATCTAGAGCAGGACCTGGCCGGAGGTGCCAAGTATTTGTTGAAAAAAGAAATGAATGAGTGCCTTTCTAACATTAAATGCAATTTTCCAAGGGAAAAATGCTTTTTAGCCAGGAGTGCTGATCCTATCCCTATTGTTTACCCTTTTAAAGAATCGTTGAACTTACGGACATTATCGCAAGAACAAATTGGAATTTCAACTAACTTTACCTTCTTTCACATCGTCCAAAAATTTACAGAGAATGTTAGCCTGGATTCCACTAAAGGGAGAGCCCTGCCCCGTGGGGTGGGGACCTTCGGCCTTAAGCTACATGAGCCCTTCTAGGTCCTGAAGTGCGGCCTTTTGACTGAATCTAAATTTTACAGGACAAACCCTTTTATTAAAAGGGGAGCAGCAGAGAAAGATGAAGCTTTCTTGCCTCCTTTGGTGCTTAAAAAAGAACAATCTTGAAATCAGAAGGCCGCAGGTTCCCCATCCCTGCTTGGAAATGTCATCTCAGGGACAGACACAAGACAAGAGCAGAGAGAGAGGGAAAGTAAACATGAGGTGTGTGATCAGAATGTCCATCCAGAGAGGCAGGCGGCACTTGCCCCGTGGACTTTCCCCTGGGCCGTATGGAGTCGGCGGAGACACCTGCTCAAGGTGGGGGAGGGGAGGCGTGCACCTGTTGGCCCCACCTCCCCAGTCGGTCAAGGCCTCCCCGTGAGGCTTTTCCTCCTCCACATTTCTGGGACACACACACCTGAATGCCAAGTGGTTTCTCCCCAGTGAGAGAAACCACAGGGTTGGAAATTGGACACACAGTGTGTAACCCAAACACGAAGCCATCAGATTGCACCTGCAACAACCTAGCTGAAGCCCACACAGAACTGGTCACCACATCCGTGCCTCGAATTAGAGTCAGATTTGACAAAATTCGAAATAGTGCCCGACGGTGTCCGACACAAAAATGCATTGGTGTTGTAAAAATGTCCCCCACATAAACTATTTTGGGGAAATTTAGAGGCATCTAGATCATCCTCATTCAGCATCACAAGTCCACTTTTGATTATCTCCTGAAAAAACCTAGACATACAAATACTGAGAGTCTTTAAAAAGCTCACAATTTGCTTTGAGTTTTATCCTGCTGGTGTAAATTAGATTGACACAGTCTGTCACCGATCTTTAGAAATTTCAAGTCATGGGCGGGATCTCGGTGTGAAAATCTATACCTCCGAATCAGCATCAGATAGGCCATGATTAATAATTGATAACAATTGATTGTTCTAGACTTCTCAATTTCAGTTACTTCTCCATGCACTCTGAGCATGTGTGTGGTCAATGCTGTAGTTGGAACATCTGACCCTCTGAACCTCATACTGAAGTTTGAGCCCCAATGTTGGAGGTGGGGCCTCATGGGAGGCGTTTGGGTCACAGGGGTGAATCCCTCATGAATGGCTGGTGCAATTGTTTGTGGTCATGAGTGAGTTCTTGTTCTGTTAGTTCCCGCGATAGCTGGTTGTTAAAAAGATCCTGGCACCTCCTGCCCCTCTCTACCCTCCTCTCTCGCCATGTGATCTGGGCACAGCCGTCCCCTCCTCCCCATCCACCAGGGGCAGCAGAACCCTGAAGCCCCTGCTGGATGCACATGCTGGCACCATGCTTCTTGGACAGCCGACAGCACCATGACCCCGATAGACTTTTCTTTATAAATTCCTCAGCCTCACGTATCCCTTTATAGCAGCACAAACAGACTAAGACAGTCAACACACAACCTCTGCTGTAACATCATTTGAAAGCCATGCCACGTGCCCAGAACACCACCGCAGGCCACAGGGCATTTGTGCTAACAGCAAGAGCATCAACGAGATAGCACTGGCGCAAACAGAAGCGTCGGTATCGATTGCGTTATACCCAAGAGCTGCAAGGTTCTCTCTCATTTTATTTCATATCATGATGAAACATGTCTAGTTTCCCCATTTCAGCAGGACAATGACTTCTACTTCATGACTCACATGGCCAATCTCATGTACTTTTGATTCTGCTATCACAATTTTGACAGCAGCAAAATTATTTTTCCTGCTACAGGTTTAGGGGGCACGCGGCTGTTGTACTTTAACTGAGGTTGTTGGACATTTGGTTTCTTTCCATTTTTATCAGCTATACTGCAGTGAGACTCAGCAGAAACCTGGTTTATTTAGGAGGGTGGCCCTGAGACTTATCACCAGAGGTGGGCTCCCAAATCCAGGGTGATGAGTAAACTTCGTGGCTCCCAATGCAGAATGCTGGGTACTTGAACAGTTTGCATGCTCACCCATTCCACAGATTTTGCTGAACACTTACAACCTACAAGGCAGTGTGGTTAAGAGCTCTGGCTATAGGGCTATAGATGCTTGGGTTTGTACATCAGCTTGCCTCTTCCTAGTGCTGAGAAGTTAGGCAAATAGTATTCATGCTAGATGTGAGACCTGAGACTCACGTTCATTATATGCACAGCAGCAATAATACAAAGAGGGTTTATGAGATTTCCATATAGAGCACTTAGAATAATGTTTGGCTCATAGTAAACCCCCAAAAATGTTACTTGTGGGTGCATATTGTATAATTCCCTCTGACAGTCTAGTGATGGGAATCAAACCACTGATTGCCAGAGGTTTGGGGGAGAGGGGGGGAGAGGGAGGGAGGAGGTTTCACTAAAGAGTATCAGCAAGAAGGGAGTTTGAGGATGATTAAAGCATTCTATATACTGATGGTGGCGATTACAGAAATCTATGCATTTGTCAAGACTCACAGAACTATACACCAGAAAGTGATATTTGTTGTGTATAAATTAAAATCTAAATTGATAAATGGTAGTTGTTGCTGTAACTGTGGACAGAGGTAAACACACATGCTTCAGTAGAGCTCACACTCCAGTGTGGACAGACTAGTAAACAAAGACGCAAGATAAATGCTATGAAGAAAATAAAATGGGATAACACGATACAGAAAGATCAGCGGAGCACTCAGCCTGCCTTAGACACAGTAACGAAGTGGGTCTCTCCCAGGAAGGACTCCAGCTGATCCCTGAATGGCTAGAGAATCAGCCACATGTAGAATTAAGAAAAAAAATACAGGAGCTTTCCCAGACACATCTGGAGTTTTCATTTAATTATTTCCTAATTCAACAGGTGAAAGTGGTGGGGCGGGGAGAAGGTAGCTTGTTTCTGTTTTAAGTTAACCTCTTTGATGATTAGTTAAACCTCTTTGATAATTAGAGTATTCTTGTACCTCTTCTCTTCTATCGATAAATGTTTCAATATCTGAAACCTGCCAGCCTTTTGTTCAATATGGAGCACTTATTTTTTTTTTACAATACCTTCTGTTAAACGTGATCCAAGAGTCAGGAATCTTAAATCACACTCCACAGTAACGGAACAGGAAGCAATTAGTTGGTAACAATTCATCCTAACTTTGAAAACTTTTGATTGCTGTGGTCTTTACTGAAGGAGCACAAGGTTAAAAAAAATTTCAAGTTGTCTAAAAGTTTCAAAGAAGAAATGAAAAGATGATATTCTCCTCTGCTGCTCAATGTGCTACTTCTCCTGCCCAGACGCAATTTCTATGTCTGGTTTGTTATTAACATAAATGATTGCTTTCTCTTATCTCACCACTATTTTTTTCCCCACTTAATAATATATCTTGGAGATTGATGCAGATAATTTGATATATACCGATTATTTAAAAGCATACCTTCCTTTCCACTGTCTCTGTAAAAGAAGCATGATTTGCACTTTAGGGACCTTTCTGCCTGGCCATGTGATTTCCTTTGTCCACATGATGAGTGGAAGTCACTTCCCCTTGTCCTTGACATTGAGCTCAGCCATGTGACTTGCTTTGGCCAATGGGATGTGAGCAAATGTGACAAAGCTGGTGACGGGACTTTCTCTATTGCGCTTCCACCATCACAGGGAGGACATTTCCTGGCTATCCCACTGACCTGAGGATGGATGGATGGATGGGCCAGCTGGTCTTTGACTTGCAAGCTTAGCAGGTGCAGGAATGCTGGGCGGTTTGTTTTTCTTCCTAACATAGTTGCAGTGAAGTACACCATCTTGAATGCGTGCTAGTAAAACTATACCAATGAAAGGAAACAGGATAAAAATGCTATGTGACCCCAGGTATTTTATGATGCTATAAACATTCCATTACCAGCATAGAAAACAGACAAGTAAAACTGGCCACACCCCCTGGCTGGATCCAAGTACTTTTATAATATATCCATGACATAAACCAGATCTCAGACACTTGAAAGGTGGGAAGAGTTTTTGACTGATTTTAGTATTCTGGAAAGTGGGTGGGTGGAAAGCAGGAGGCAGTGATGAGTAGGCAAAAAAAAAATATGGATGATGAACACTAAAATATTGTAGGTTTGGGTTTTTGGAAAGACCAGCCATGATTGCCGAGGAGTTAAGGCCGACTTCAGAGTGGAAGATGTCTTTCTTTTACTTGCTGAATATTCAATATTGTAGGTTAAAATCAATCAGCATAGTGCTAATCTTAAAGTCCCTGCTTCACACCTTGTAAAGCATCGGGTGGTATAGAGAGGTGCGGCTGGGGTCACATGTCATAGGGAACTTGCTCCTCTAGATGTGTGTTTTTCCAAAATATTAAGTTCCTTAAAGCCTCCAGGGCTTGTAAAAGGCTTGGAAGATTTCAATTACAATTCACCGACACTTTTGCTTCCCTCCCCTCAGCTTTGCACATCTGTCCTGATATTGAGCAACTCCCTGCTAAGTATCATTTAGTGTCAGATGGAGGTATGTCCTCAGGGGTCTCATTGTGATAGATTCCCAAGGCATCCTAACAAAAAAAGGAAAGGAAAAGAAAAACAAGGCACTTATTTGTGGGCTTTCACAGCTCATGTTTAAGCCAGGAGTCCATGAGCTCATGTCACTCTGACATGTAGGAAATAGGGATGGTTTAATGCCCCAAACACAGGCCACTTCTCAGTCCTTTTCCCTTGATATTCAGAAAGGGCTTTAAAAGCTGTTAAAAGCGGATTCCACTTAGCAATCCCATAAGCCATATGGCCCCATTGAAGACTATGATTTGCTTCTATGTGATCTGTACATTCAAGGTTAGTCAAGAGATTTTCTTCATAGTCACATTACATTGAAGTTCAGGGGAAACTGCTATGCTGTCTTCATAACTATTGGGGGAGTGATAATCAGGGGAGACCCTCAGCAATGCATAGTCAGTTGCTTTCAGTTTCCACCAGAACAAATGTAGAAAGGGAAATATCACATACTGCATGTTAAGCCAACATATGTAGAATATTTGAAAGTGTGGCACTCACTCAATCAAAAAGTGGCTAAATAATTTTTCAAGGAATATAGACACACACACACACACACACACACAGAAAACAATTGCAGAAATCATAGTTAGTGTTGTACCAATGCATTCAGAGCTTTCCTGAATCCAGTGAAAATTATTTCTCAGTACTGCATATTTTACCTTTTCATACTGGTGTTCCACATTTGCTACTCTTGTATGTTTCCCTGTAGCAGGAGCCTTGTTGCCCTGTGGTATCCCATCTTCTCCTTCTCACTCTAACATGACTACATACATGGTAGGGACTTAAATGACTCTTGCCGAGACAGCATTCACTATCTGGGACTGTTGCTCAGTTTGTGGACACATCCCTTCCCAGGGCACTCAGGAATGAGGCAATGCAAATTTACCTTGTTCTATAGACTCAGGCTCTATAATCGCAGACGGCCAGAGCTCAGAGCAAAATGCCAATCTATATAGGTTAACAGCTTTGTTTTACAGATAAGGAAGCGGGGGTGAGAGAGGGGTAACTTGCTCCAAGATGCAGAGAACATTAAAAACAGATGCTGTACTAGAAACCTAATCTCCTCATTAATTCTAACTGAAATCAGATAATATGCAAAATTAAATGTGAACAGCAACTGACATTTAAACCTATCATGTATTTGACAACACCGTATTGAGTGTCTACCTTGTAGCACTCTTTCAGATCCTGGGGGGAGATTTACGGATCTTATGTTCTAGGGAGGTGGGAGGGACACAGACAGAGCCCACGTAAACAAGACAATTTGAGTATATAAAGTACAGTGATGTGATAGAGATGTAATGGTGGAATGCTACTTTAGGATGGTCATAACTTCTGGGAGGAGTCTCAATGGAGCTAATAGCCAAAATAGTCAGGAGACAGCCAAGACATGGTAGCTTGAAATATCCCACCTGACACTTCATCCCTCCCAGTGTGCACAACCTTTGCAATTGTGACTTTGTAATTACTCCGCCAAAGGGGGCAAGGGATATTCCTCCCTGCCCTGAGTCTGAATTCAGCCCCTGGGGCATGCTTTGGTCAGCAGAGTAAGGCAGGTCAGACTTTGAGCCAGTCCCCAAGCGGTCTGGGGCATCTCCATCTGTGCTCCTGCACTTTGGCTGGGCCACACGAAGAACAGCCTGCTGACCCCCCAGGAGAAAGTTGAGAGGTGTGTAGGATGGAGCCACCCCCAGAAGAGCCAACAGGCTGCAGACATGGAAGGAGCCCAGGCGGGACCAGAAGAGCCACCTTGCTGAACCCAGCCTGCATCAGCTGATCTCCAGTTGACCCTCAGCCACCCAGGGACAAGAGCTACAGAGATGCTGGCTGTTTTATGCTTCACATGTTTTTTGAATGTCTGTTCTGTAGCACTGGTGGCCATAGTCCCCTGATACACTTGGGGAAGAATTTGGAAACAGGTATTCCAGCAAAAGGTATGAGTTCAAAGGCTCCAGAGCACAGGTTAGAGTCTGAGGAACAAAAACAAGTCTGGTATCACTGAGCAGCTCTTTACTTGTTTGATGACATGATAGAACATGATTTTAGACACGTAGACAGGGGATAAATTGGGTCTGGTCCCACAGGCTATGAGCAAGATTTCATCACAAGTGCAGTGGAAAGACATTGGAGAGTCATAAAGCAAGGGACTGGCATGATCTACAGGTCTTGTTCACAGACACCTGACTACTCTGTAGAGCACAAGACACCAGCAGGTGAGAACAGAGGCAGTTCGATGAAAAGAGACTACTGCGATGGTTCTGGTGAAACAAAACCCTCCTTCATTTCCTTGAACAAGTATATCATGTGTGTGCCTGTGTGTACATATACACACATGTATGTATACCTATATGTAATCAGATATATGCTGTATATACAGTTGTCCCTTAGTATCTGTGGGAGGTTGGTTCTAGGACCCCCTGTAGAGACCAAAATCCACAGAAACCAAAATCCAAGGATGCTCAAAGTCCCTGATATAAAACGGCACAGTATTTTCAATATAACCTACCTACATCCCACTGTACACTTTAAATCACCTCTAGGTTACTTATACTACCTTGTATAATGTATATTCTATGCAAACAGTTGTTATACTGTATTGTTTAGGGAATAATGACCAAAAAAGATCTGCACATGCTCAGTTCAGAGACTTTTTATTTTTCTGAATATTTTTGATCTACAGTTGCTTGAATCCATGCATAAGGAGCCCACAGAAAAGGAGGGTTTACTGAAAATAACCAAGACACAGGACGATATCTGTGCTGATCTCAAGGGGGGGATATTTAAAACAAACAGAAACACACTCCTGCTTATTTTATTTGCATATGTTGTTAACGAGACTATCATAAAATAGTTTTCAGGTCCTGAAGTGGTTTAAAAAAAAAAAAAAGGTATTTACAGATAAAAATCAACCTACTTTTCTATAATGAAAATGTCGTATTTGCATAGCACAGAGCAGTAGCACTTCCCAGCACAGTAAGTAAAATGATTATAGAGAGAAATGCTCCATCAGGTTTCCCCAGAAGCAAATAACACATCCACGCAGTACAAGCAGGATGGTCCCCTGAGACGGCGGTGGCATCTCTCAATCCATCATGTAACCACGTTCCCTCGGGCGGTCCAAGGACTAAAATGCTATTCCCCTAAGTGAAACATGAAAGAAATCACTTTATAAAATAAAATAAATAAAAATATTTTAAAAATAAAAATATATAAGCCAGGAGACTCGAATACTATATTCACATTCTCACCTGCGCTTCAACCACAGTACAGCATTTGGGACGTGTAGGTACGCCAGCTCAGGTGCTCTCTGCACATCACACCAAATGCCCCAAAGGGAGGCTCTTCCCATCTGGCTTGGACCACCTGTGGAGCTCAGAAAACCATAGAATCCCCTACGGAGTCCAAACTGGGCCCTGTATTTAGAAACACTTTATTGGTGGGGGGTTAAAGGGTATATTCAAGCATGAGTTTTCAAAAATGCCATTTGAATGAGGTCAGAGGCATATGGAATCCAATCAAAAGCACTGAGTGGGCAAATAGAAGAAGAAATTCAAAAGCAGACCCAGCCATGACACACTTGCAAAAAAAATATAAAATCTACAAAGGAATTCAATCACAAATATAAATTGTACACATTTGGGAGGTGTAGAATTCTAGCACATTATAAACCAGAATTTTTTGGACAGATTCTTATGAAATTCAGGAGTGTTTGCACACACTACACCTTCCACGAGGAAAGGCATCCCATAAACTGCTCTTTATGGATTATCGAGGAGTATTGAGCACTTTGGAACAACTCAGGGGACTTTCCTTAAGAGGGCTGTAAAAACAGGTGTGGCTCCAGGTGAAAGCCCCTGGCCACAAACACACTCAAGCTCATCTCTGATGGATCTGACTATCATTCCAGCAAAGAACCCACATGCTAGATTTTCTATGCAATTTTCACCCCTACTAGAATCAGCACCCCTCGCCCCAGAATCGGGTTCCTACCTCTTCTGCAAATTAGAAATGCGTTATGTGTTTGCCTTTTCTGTTGTGGCTGCTACCGTTCTGAGTGCTTATTGGCAACAACAGCAGAAAATAGCAAGAACAGCTACAATACGATAAATAGAAGCCGGTGAAATAACGAGAGAAGAGATGAAAAACATGCGCACAAAAGTCACATTTCATACAAAAAATTGTATTCATTTCTAAAGATCTATGATTTAGATATGAATGATATTAGACATTTGTTCTCCTACTTTGCAATAATCCATTCCCTCTTTCTCTGGTGCCGTAAGCCACATGGACTGCTGGGCTGAGTCTACCCCAAGCTGAGGTGGGCGTGCGAGAGGGCTGCCTGGCTGGTCAGACCGTCCGTGGCACTGCATCAGAAGTGGGTATCACTGCAACAGAGCCAACCACAGAAGATCCCTGGGTTTCTGAAGGAGGCTGGAGAGGATCTCTTTCCCCCTGGGATTTTTGAGGGGTAGAATGTTTGCTTAGGGTTTCTGCCATGTTTCCACCCGAGAAGGGACCGAGCTGAGGGTGGAGGGACGAAAGGAGACTGAGAAGTAGAAAAGGACTTATTGCCACGGCTCCACCTAAATCCCAGAGCCGGTCACGCTGGGAATGTCTAGTTTATGAACCAATAAATTCCTCATTTCTCTTAATCCAGTTTGAGTAGGTTTTCCTGTCACTTGCAATTAACATATTCACAACTAATACATTCTAGTGAATATGTTAGCAATCCTTTGTCCATAATCTAAGGCAAAAGAAATAGTAAATACGTGTTTTTGAATTACAGAAGCTTTAAATACCACTGGTTGTATATTCTACATACACAAAATTTCCTTCCAAGTCAAATAAAAGTGAATTTAAACCCAAGACATGACTCCTGACATCACCCAATGTATCAGTTAGAATTTATAATTACTCTGAAGTCACCACGTTTTTAAGCACAACCTTGAAACCTTAAAAATGTTGCTGTCGTGAATCAGCAGAATTCATGTGTTTTAAATGGGCCACCTATATCTAGTGCCGATAGGCTTACCTTTGAGGTATCACGGGTTTGGTTCCAGACCACCTTAATGAAGCAAATATCACAAAACGAGTCACAGAAATGTTGGGTTTCCAAGCACATATAAAAGCTATGTTTACACTATACTGTAGTCTAAGTGAGCAATACCATTATCCCTAAAAAAAAAACCCCAAAATTATGTACATGCCTTATTTTATTGCTACAAACTGATAATGATCATCGCTTTTTGTTTGGAGTCGGTCCTCTGAAATTCTACCATTGCTTTACCAATAAGTTTATGTCATAGTCTAAATCCTTCGTAGTCATTTCAACAACGTTCACTTCACCAGGAGCAGATTCCATCTCAAGAGCCCACTTTATTTCCTCATCCATAAAAAGCAACTCCTCACTTGTTCACGTTTTATCATGAGATCGCAGCAATTCAGCCACATCCTCAGGCTCCACGTCTAAGTCTAGTTCTCTCGCTGTTTCCACCACCACATCTGCAGTTGCTTCCTCCACTCAAGCCTTGAGCCCCTCAAAATCATCCATGCGGGTTGGAATCAATTTCTTCCAGACTGTTAATGTCGATATTTTGACCTCCCTTCCACGAATCATGAATGATCTTAAAGGCTTCAAGAATGGTACACCCTTTCCAGACGGTTTTCAATTCACTTTGTCAGATCCATCAGAGGAATCACTGTCTATGGGAACCGTAACCTTACAAAATTTATTTCTTAAATATCAATACCTGAAAGTCAAAATGACTCCTTGATCTATGGGCCACAAATGCTGTGTTATTGGGCATAACAGCAACATTAATTCTCCTGTACTTCTCCATCGGAGCTCTTGGGTGACCAGGTTCATTGTCAATGAACAGTAATATTTAAAAGGAATCTTTTCTCTGAGCAGTAGGTCTCAACAGTGGCCTTAAAATATTCAGTAAACCATGCTGCGAACAGATGTGCTGTCATCCAGGCTTTGTTGTTTCATTTATAGAGTCCAGGTAGAGTAGATGTAGCATAATTCTGGGTTCCTAGGATTTCTGGAATCATAAATGAGCACTGGCTTCAACTTAAAGTCACCAGCTGCATTAGCCCCTAACAAGAGAGTCAGCCTGTCCTTTGAAGCCAGGTACTGACTTTTCCTCTCTAGCTATGAAAGGCCTGGATGAAATCTTCTTCCAATAGAAGGGTGGTTCATCCACATTGAAGATACATTGAGTGTAGCCACCTTCACTGATCATGTTAGCTAGATCTTCTGGATAACCTGCTGCAGCTTCTATCACGCAGGCACTTGCTGCTTCTTCACCTTGTGCTTTTGTGTTATGGAGACAACATCTTTTTCTAAACCTCATGAACCAACCTCTGCTGGCTTCCAACTTCTCTTCTGCAGCTTCCTCACCTGTCTCAGCCTCCGCAGAATTGCAGAGAGTTGGGGCCTTGCTCTGAATTAGGCTTTGGCTTAAGGGAAGGTTAAGGTGGCTGGTTTGATCTTCTGTCTAGACCACTGAAACTGTCTCCGTATCGGCAATAAGGCTGTTTTGCTTTCTTACCATTCGTGTGTTCCTTGGAGCAGCACTTTCAATTTCCTTCAAGAACTTTCCCTTTGCATGCACAGCTTAGCTAACTGGCTTAAGGGGCCTCGCTTTCTGCCTGTCTTGGCTTTCGACATTCCTTATTCACTAAGCTTAATTATTTCTAGCTTTTGATTTGAAGTGTGAGACGCAGGACTCTGCCTTTCACTGAACAAGCAGAGGCCACTGCAGGGTTATTATTTAGCCTAATTTCAATACCATTATGTCTCAAGGAGCAGGGAGGCTCTGAGAGAGAGGGAGAGACAGGAACAGCTGGTCCACACGGCAGTCATAACACACACATCTATCGATCAATTGCACCATCTTATACGGGTGTGGTTCACGACGCCCCAAGACAATTACAACAGTAACATCAAAGATCACGGATCCCAGATCACCATGACAGATCCTATAATAATGAAAAGGTTTGAAATATTATTTCAATCAATAATATAAATATTTTGGCAAGAATTACCAAAATGTGACACAGAGACACGACATGAGCACATGCCATTGGAAACATGGCCCCGATACATTTGCTAGACGCGGGGTTGCCAGCGACCTTCAATTTGTGAGAATCACAACATCCGTGAAGCACAATAAAGCTTAGCACAGTAAAACGAGGTATGCCTGTGTTTTCGTTGTCACTTGTACACAAAGGTATTATAACTATTTATTTTACCTTCGTTATTGGAGTCTGTTCACTCTTACCTTGGTACCTGGGATAGTATCTGGCAGAGATTAGCTCTCCATTGGCAGAAGAGCTGCAAGGTTCAGCCGATAGCATTAAAGACCATCAGGTAAAAGGTAAAACGTAAAAGCTGAGCAGGCTGTGTGCAATCATTGCAACCAAACTGTGGGTTCAGAATGTGTAAATATCTACTCCTATCTCAATATTCTATCTTTCCAAAAACAGTATACCAAAAAACCAATATTCATCATAGGAGACAAAAAGTATCTATATAGCTATCCATAATCCTGTTAAATTTTGATCTCTGAAGTACACAGAAGTATTGCCTGGGATTCCACTGGCTAGTTTATATTGCAGGGAACAGACGATGGTAAAATGGCAAGAAAAAAGAGGAAAAAAAATAATGGAAGAAGAGATAAAAAGAACAAAGGGAGAAAGAGGAATAAAGATGAGTTAGCAGTTTATACCAGTCCCCTCCTCCCAGCCCCATGATGGCAATGTGTCGGCCCAGTCACTGAAATTCTTTGAGTATGCTATTCATTTCAATCACGGGGGCATGTGACTTTTTTTCCAGCATATTGTGGGGGTACAAATATTAAGGTTACGTATATTGCCCT
>VBSM01000883.1:1041960-1074666 GCA_008086735.1 Cheirogaleus medius | reverse complement strand
TCCGGACGACCTCGGCAGTGTGGAGGAACGATGGTCAGAATTCTGTGCAGTGTCTCTCAATTGGTTGGGTGAGTTTCTCGTGAACAGACTGAGTTTGTGTGTCTCTGGGAGGAAGACCATGGATACAGAGTGACACTTTCCTCTCATTCCATCAGGGGCGCAAACACAGCTTTGGCCCCTGGAGCTGGTTCAGTTGGCCCCGGTGTCTCTCTGACATAGCCCATCATTGTGTGTGTGTGTGTGTGCGCGCGTGTGTGTGTGCGTGTGTGTGTGTGTGTGTGTGTTCGTTCTGCTCTAAGAAGCTCTGGTAATATATTTTTTCCAATCACTCAACAAAATCTTAGGACAACAAATATACCGTGCATCTATTATGTACTGTAAGTATACCTGTACTGTATACATGAAGAGAGTAAGAATATTTTTTGTCCCCCAAGAACCGATTTTACAATTTTACAATTTCAATACCATTGATAATGCATGATCTGTATCTGTGTTTATATTTACACTTTTTAACAGATCTCACAATAGAAAGCCCCAATAAAACCAATACATTATGATGCTAGGTGATTGTATAGAGTTTCCAGAGTCAACAATTTTTTGGACCCTCTTCTTGCTAAAAGTACTCAATTCTCCCAAGACTATTGGATAAATGATTGACTCTGGCCAATGCATAGTTGCCCCCACCCCTCAAGAGCAACTCAAAGACTTAGGATGTCTGATATCTTATAGTGAAAAATAATGTGTATTTCAGAGACAAATGAAAGGCATGTCCCTGAATCAGAGAGAGCTTCTAAAAATCCAACCAAAGTAGACAACAACATACTCTAGGGAAAAACATCCACAGCCCTATTCAATAAATGGTGATAAGGAAATTGGATAGTTGCATGCAGAATAATGACGCTGGTTCCCTGTCTCTCAATATATGCAAAAATTAACTCACAATAGACTAAAGACTTAAATATAAGACCTGAAACCATAAAAATTCTAGAATAAAACACAGGAAAAACTCTTCTGAATATTGGCCTAGGCAAAAATTTATGACTAAGACCCCAAAATCAAATTCAGCAACAAAAATAAATAAGTAGGAATTAAACTCTAAAGTTTCTGCACAGCAAAGGAAGTAACAGAATAAATAGACAACCTATAGATAGAATGGGACAAAATATTTGTAAACTATATATCTGGCAAAGGACTCATATCCAAAAATCTATGAAGAACTCAAATCAGCAAGAAAAATACAAATAACCTCACCAAAAAATGGGCAAAAGACATGAACAGATTTTTCTAAAGATGACATACAAATGATCAATGAACATATGAAAAATGTGCGACATCACTATTCATCAGGGAAATGCAAATTAAAACCACAAGATACCATCTTACCCCTGTCAGAATGATCATTAGTAAAAAGTCAAACAACAATAGATATTGGCACAGATGCAGTGTAAAGGGAACACTTATATACTGTTGCTGGGAATGTAAATTGTAATAGCACAACCTCTACAGAAAACAGTACAGAGATTCCTCAAAGAACTATAAGTAGACCTAACATTCAATCCAGGAATCCCACTGCTGGGTATTTACCCAAAGGAAAATAAGTCATTTTATCAAAGACACCTGCACTTGAATGGTTTATGGCAGCACAATTAATTCACAACCGCAAAGATGTGGAATTCACCTAAGTGCCCATCAACTGATAAGTGGATAAAGAAAAGTGGTGTGTACATATATACATATACTGCAGAGTACTACTCAGCCATAAAAATGAATGAACTAGCGTTTTTTGCAGTAACTTGGGTAAAACTGGAGAACATTATCCTAAGTGAAGTTTCTTAGGAAGGAAAAAATAAATATCACATCCTACACAGTGTATGGGCCAAACAATGGGCACATATGGTCATAAAGTGGGGTAGTGGACATTGAAAAGTAAGAGGCAGTAGGGTGAGAGAGGGCGGGGCATGAGAAGTCACTGATCGGGTACAACGTGCGCTATTCCGTGATGGGCACACTGAAAGCCCTGACTTTGGCATTACGCGATTCATCCATGTAACAAAAAACACCTGTACCCACTAAATCTATTGAAATTTAAAAACCAGCAAGCAAAGACCCTATTGTCCTAAAGCACTTTCATTTCCTCGAATTCCTTTTCTGTGTATCATGCAGTGGGAGGACTGAGTTTTCACAATTTACCTAAGAGCCCCGAGAGCCGGCTCCACAAACCGCAGAGAGCCCGGGCTCCCATCCGCCCAGCCCCTGCGGCAAAGCCTGCATTGGTTCCGTACCTGCTGCAGAGCCGCACGCGAGCTACTGTCTGCCAAACCAGAAAACAGCATCGTCCCGCAAGAGCCGTTTCTGAGATGGGACTGTATTTAGTATCTCTCTGGATGCTGCGATATTATGGAAGGAACACAAACACACAGAAGGAAGGGAAAATGTCGGTGACTTCCTGCATCTGAGCCCCTCGGGTTAGAGACAAAAAAAAGCAGCCGTAAAGGATTCTCATGGAGATAAAACCTCAAGTGACCAAACTTCTCTTTCAGTTTCTCTCAAGACCACTACTGCCAGGCATCAACTTTATTAGAACTGATGCTACTTCGCCAAGCCCGCCTCAAACTCATCTTATCTCAAGCAACATGTTTCCCATTCTGTAATCACGGTACAACCCCAGCCATCAGCCACTTAGCAAAGCCATAAATCCCGTTTGCCATCCAGTAACGCACGTTCCCAATCTTGCCTCGTGGTAAAATCTATCTGGTGTATTTGCTAGCGAAGAGAGAGAAAAGGAAAGAATGAAGACAAGCCAGGTAGAAGGGAGGGAGGGAGAGAAAGGGGGGAGGGAGGGTTCAAGTTCCCCTTGGTGATGTGGAATCAGAATCCTTATGGCAGGAACAGGTGGTTACATAATGATTTAACTCAAGGGTCTGAAACCTCAGTGTCTCGGGAGTCAAGACGATTAAGCAGTCTGTCCTGGAACACAGAGCTGGCTGGCGGTGGAGCAGGGACTTGCACTCGAGGAGCTAGACTCCAGAGTGTGTTCTTACCCACGCCAGGCATGCTAAACGCAGCAATCTGGCCAGGTACAGCAGAGAAGGGATGGCTATTTGGATGCAGAGCACTTACCCACCTAGAAGTAGCAGCTCAGTTATAGATGACTGTTGTCACGTGGAAATGTAAGCCTGGTATTAACGGACAATGACCAGAACTAACTTTTGAGCATTTACTGTGTTGAAGCACTTTTTTTTTTTCTTTTGTATATAACCCATTTAACATTCAGTCACCCGTATGAGATGGATACTATCATTTTACTCAATAGGTGTAGGCCAGAGACGTTAAGTAACCCACCTGATGTTGCCCAGCTCAGACTCAAGCTCGGGCACCCTACCTGTCTGATCCAAAACCCGTGCTCTTAACCACAGGACTATACTGTCTCTGGAATTCTCTCGAGAAGCTCAGAAATCCAGCTTTTAAAGCATAGATTTAAAAGCATCTACTATCCAAAAAAGTGTAAAAACAAACAAAAACACTGTGCATGCCCAAAAGGATGCCACTTTGGTGTTGCCTGTTAGCAATCTCTAACTTGGACACACAGAAGCAAAAGCCCCTTGGGATACACAAGCTGCTCATTTCCAGCTCAGCTTTCATCGGGAAGAGAATTCCCCTGAGATGCACAGCCCTCTAGCAGCACAGAGCTGCATCTCTAAGTGGAATGATGCCTCCACTGTGCTAGTTCCTGGTGCCTCCCCACACGGACAGTGCTAGAAGCTTGTGACTGAACAGAGATCACTGGTACTGGTGTGTTAGGGGAAATGGGCTAGGATGGGGCTGGTATCTCATTTCCACCAACAACAGGGAAATAAAGTCTCCAAGCAGCCCTTTAACCATCGGTCAAACATTTTTGTAATTAAAATAAATGGTGAAGGTCACGGTTTTAGAGGGCATCCTCCCCTTGGAAGCCACAAGGCCTTGCAGTCAATAAAACTGCATGGGTAAGTTAACAGCAGATGCAATGGGCTGTTTGCCTTCCTCTCATTTCAAAAGCACTTGGCAACCGGTCATGGGTAGCCGTGGTCGGCAGGGAAACAGCTGTGGCCAAAGGAAAGAAAACTTGTCTGAGGGTGTCCTTAAACTTAGAAATTGAATGTGTAATGCAGGTCACTGAGAATATGTAATTTTCTGAGCTCATAGATGAATCACATTTGTTTCTGGGGGAAATAAAAAGCTTGGTCTCTGCGTTTTCCTTTGTGCATTCAACTATTAATTCAGCATGGAATCACGGCACTATCATTCTGCATAAGCACAGGGTGAGGCTCTGAGGTGCAGAAGTAAGCAAATCAGACCAATCCTACTAGTAGACATAGCTCCCAGCAGCTTGGGATAGGTGACCATTGAAACCAAACACCGTATGTGGATAATGCAATTTCAGATAGTGGCAAGTGCTTGAGAGGGTGGATCAGGAGGTGACATTGGGACTCAGACCTGCTCTTGAAGAGAGCATAGACTATCCAAAGACAACAGGGCATAAGCTCACCAGGAAAATGAAACAACATCAATAATTCAACAATCCCTTGTTGGTTAGAAAAATCCCTGCAGTTAGAGTAATTTAGATAGAATTTCTTCTTTCATTTCTTCCACAAAACTTCAACAAATCCCCTTAGTCTAACGATGGGTTAATTCCTCGTCATTACTAAACAATACATGGGTTATTCCCCCTAAACATCTTCCTTGTTTTCAAGCCTCTGCATCCTACACATGCCATCTCTACAAATCAGCACTTACAGATTGTCAGACTCATCAGCAAAGACCAAGCAGTAGATTGAAGCTGGCTACAAATTATTTGCTAAAATCCCACCCTCCCATCAAGAAAGGAAGTCTGCCCTGTAACCTAGGCTGGCCTCAGCACATTGCTTAATGGATAGATTGTGATGTAAATGACATTCTGGGACATCTGAGACTAAATCCTAGAAAGCCTTGGAGCTTCAGACTGTCCCTTAAAATACTCATCTTTGGAAGCCACCTGACATGCAAGATATGTGAATACTCTGAGCCCACCAAGTGGTGAGAAGATTAAGCCATGTGGGCAGGCAATGAAGTGTGAGAGGTTGTGTGAAAGAGACAGAGGCCAAGGAACACCAAGGTGCCAGATCTGTGACTTTAGAAGCCACCCTAGAAGTGGTACTTCCACCACCAGCTGCTCCTGCAGCCAAGATGAATCATCCAGCTGAGCCCTTCCCTCACTGTCTTGCACAATAAACTGACCACAGAGTAAATGCTCATTTTTAAGCCACTAAGTTCAGGGTGGTCCCTTAGGCTATGAGAAATAATCAGAATGTATAATTTTTAGCAAGAATCCCAGCATTACAAAACTGATTCCTACATTGAGCCGACAACTCACAAGAAAATTTCCTCAAATGTTTGGCATGAAAACAAAAAACATTCACTTTCCCATATTCCAACTACTTAGAAATTCTCTAAAGCAAATAACTGTTTACTCACATCTCCTGCACCTACTGAGCACAAGGGAATCATCAGTTTGAAAAGTTATTTTGAGAACTGACAGTTTGGTTTTCTTCCAATAATGGGTAAAATAATAAATGGATAAAACCAAAAACCCTGTTACTCTCCTCCATTCAATTTCATGCAATTAGTCTTAAGAATACAGAATAACTTTTCTTGTAGATTTTAAATGGCTTTTGCAACATTACTGTATATGAAACGGTGGAGATTTTGCTTATAACCATTTTCTTATGAAACAGAATTTACTTGTAAGAAAATAACAGCTATTTCAGAGAATGATTCAGCTGGGTTTATTTTAACAGTGGCGTTCTCTAAGTCATTAAAGTAGCTGCAGTTTTCATGTTATGAACAAAATTATTCCTATCCTTAGGTCAAGACCAAGGGATTTTATTTAGGCACACCTGTGAGTGGAGGGTAAATGGATGGTGTTACCAGGAGGCATTAATGCAAAGAAGTCCCTTAGAGTCTGGGCAGAGAGTTATGTTAGTTGTTCTGAGGAATTATTGCTGGGTCACGGTTCTGAGCTGTCTTCCCTCTCACCCAGCTCAGACTCAGGCGTTTGCCCAGCTCAGACTCAGGCGTTTGCCCAGCTCAGACTCTTGCCCAGCTCAGACGCCAGGCATGCTAAACGTAGCAATCTGGCCAGGTACAGCAGAGAAGGGATGGCTATTTGGATGCAGAGCACTTACCCACCTAGAAGTAGCAGCTACCGCTCAGTTAAGGGAAAGGGGAAGAGTTATGCCTAATGGGAAGGGGCGAGAGGAAAATCCAACAAAGTAACGCGTAAGAAAGGGAAGGGTGAGGGCAGGAGACAAGATGAAATAGTTGTTACAAAAAAAAAATGCCCAAATTACTGTAGGTGATATCATATTACATGGATACATGGGGAAGTCATAAATAAATGGGAAAGGGAATCCACTGTGTACCCAAACACTTTGGAACCTCCTGGAGCAGCACACAGCGGTTCACTGTGTGCAGGATGCAAGAACAGCTCCAGGGAAAGTCATAATGATGTAGTTTTCTTATCACCACCTCCACAAAACAGCCTCTTCCTCTCTCCTGCCCCCTCTGCTCACCTCTCCTGTTGCTGATACTCCAGACAGAGGTCTGGTGGAACAGGCTGCAGCCATGCAATATGGAGAAGAACCACGCCAGGAGCAATGTTGTGTCTAGTGCTGTAGCAAATATCACTCACAGATGCACCTCCCCTTATGTCCTGTCTTTTGTGGGCTTCTGTGCTGACTCCAAGCTCTGATCCACTCATCTGTGGCCAGGGTAGCAGGCTTGGATGGCATAAAGCCTATATGTTAGAAATGGGGTGTCCAGTAAAGTATGAGGAGTCACTCGAGTTAGGGGGTCCAAGAGTCTGGACACCTTGCACCAAGATGTACCAATCATGACATTCCTTTTTTGGGTGCTGCCAATCTGCCTCGTACTGAGAGTAGCACACACCTATGGGATTTGGCAAAAGACTCTCCATGACAGATGGTCTCTATTGTATTTTCTCAAACTGACATCCTCGTTTTCCCAAACAGACACACATTGGTCAGAGCGTCACTATGGTTCCCACCAGGAATAGGGTAGCAGCTCCCTGGGTGAGGACTAAAATGCACTACCACCAACATCCATCCAACAGGACTTACTTTTTCATAGCTCGATTTATTTCTACGGTGTTGCAGGACCACTCACAAACGCCACTGCTAAAATATAAGCCACTACTATAGCAAACGGAGGAAGTAATATCTAAAAGAGGGGAAAACAGGCCCTTCTAGAAGAAGTGGTCTGCAATTGTGCTGGGCTGGAGCAAATCTCCCAGCAGTGGCTATTTGCATACGATTTCTCCTCAGCTCTAAGTGGGGTGTTCAGAGCGCCGTGGACGCGCGCACAGAAGCGGCCGTCCCAGGGCCATTACATCGAAAGGGAAATGGAACTGCAAATGTTAGCGGTTGACTTCTGCTCCTCAGCAGCTTCTGGAGTTAACAAATACAAAGAAACTTACTGAAAACCTAATTTTCACAGACTGCAAAACACATTTCAGAAATGGAAAAGGCAAAGGCAGAAAGGCGATTTGGCGTTCTGAAAACACAGCACTCCGGCGGCGTGCTAACCCATTAGTCCCTGGAGCTCCATTAGACAGGAAAGTGGGTGTCGACTCTATTAGACTTCCACAAAGGCCAAGCCGTTGTCAATATCTAGACAATTGGAGGGTGACTTGCTGATGCAGATGCCCATCAGGTACCAGGTGAGAGCACTTGCCTTTAAAATGTCCCCTTCCAGCAGAGCCCTGCGCTCTAAGATACCTGCCCACCTGGGAAAACGTGAGCGTGCTGTCTCCACAGAAAGGAGAAAGAGGAATACCACAATAATGATATAATAAAGATGTAGCTGGCATTTTATCACTTTGTTTTGCAAATATACCCCCGTTTAATTGAGCAGATAAGATTTTACTGAGTCTACAAATCGGTACTGTCTAGTAGGCATGTCATATGAGACACTCAAGTTACATAAAATGTGATTGGGTCGTATCTTCATAGACTATGGGCTAAAAGGGTACATGTGATTTATAAGAAACAGACGGAAACTATTAAGGTTTAATTGTTTCATTGATCTGTGCTTCAGCTCAGAAGGATAATAGAAGTTTAGGTGAGTGAATATTTTGCTTGGATAAGAGCAGGTGGAGTTACCTGTAATAGGGCACACGGTCTCAGCCTTGAGATCAAACATGAGCTGGATGAGCTGAACATAAGTTTGAACTTTCCTTTTCTTTTCTTTTCTTTTTTTTTTTTTCTTCCCAGGCCATAAATTCCACAAAGAGGATGAGATGTCTAACTTTCGGGTTTAAATTCTGAGGTCTTTTTCAGAGTGAAGACAGCACTAATTCACTTTCCACTCATGTCTGCAGGTGTTCCTGCTGCAGGCTTTGCTGTCTGATCCGTGCACGGAGCCCCTATTACTTGCCGATCACTAAATCATTTACAAGCTGTGACCAGGTTCAGGCACACCAGCCTTGTTATTCAGCAAAGCCAACAACCTATGTGGACAGAACCCACAATCTATTTTTTTCGGTCAAGGCTCAGATCAATCGACCTACCAAGTCAGGGAGAAATATGAGTCATTAACAGTCAAGGTTGCATTAGGCTTCAAGTAATAGAGTCAAACATGGTGGTTTAACAAAAAGTATAATCTATTTTTCGCATGTTAAAAAATCCAGGTGTAGACAAGCTAGACGACCTAGTGAAGTGAACTAAAGTAGTCATCTAAGACCCAGGCCCCTTGCAGCTTCCTGCTATACCCAAGTTAGATTCTGAATTTCAGGGTCCCTATCTCAAGATTATAGGCTTTACCCCAGACAGCATGACACCTTTCCAAGAAGAAGGAGTGACAGGCAAAAGGTGTACCTTACCTGTATCTGCCTAATAGGGTCCCAAGAAAACCCCTCAGAAGACTTCCACTGAGCTCTCACCAGAACATACCAGATCATACAACCAACCCTAAGCACAAAGGAGCCCAGGAAGTAGAGATGTTAACTGGACACATTCCCCCACCCCCAGAATAAAAGCAGAACTCTGTTAGCAAGGAACAAGGCAGAAATGGATGTTGGCAACTAGCAGTTTCTGGCAGAGTGACCAAGAATTAATTCTGAATAATCGATAGCAAAGCAACACACAGTCTCTCTCCATGACCATCCAAGAAAAAAAAAAAAGAACGGAGACTTTTAATCCAAAGCAATGAATATATCTTCCCTCCCCCAAATACTTCACTTTGCATCACGAGATACCCTTGGGAAAATCTCTTGTCCACGCAACCATGCAGTGCTTTTTATCTTCCTTTGTAATAGGAACAAACCATATGGGATTTACAGACTTCGACCATTATTCTCAAATTGGGGTGGGGGGAATCATTATTTGGGAACCCTTTCAAAAGGTAGGCTATATATTCACAAGAAAGAAGGAGAAATGTAACGTTTACACATCACCTGCATGATGTTTTTGGTGCAAGGAATCATCAGTGCTTCACTTTTTTATTTCTGTTTGAAAAAAGAACAGGGAGAAGTCTGCCATCAGGGTTTAAATGGAGGTAAGGAGACTGTCATTCGATGTGAGAGACCCACCACAGCCCTCCTGGGAAGGGAGGCCGGCCCATGTGGCTTCTCCACGCCCCAGCTCGGGCCACGAGCCTCTAGGACCTTTGGATAATTGAAGAATCCCACCTTCAAAGGCTGTGTGAACTGCAACCAGCTCTAGCTTGGAACCAGACTTGGTAGGATAATAAGAGAATGTGTTAATGAAGGGAAACTGAAACCCTTTGAAATGCTTTCTCTTGATGTCCTGCAATTTTCATTAGAATCGTATTTTTTTTTTAAATCTGAAAGAGTAGGCTTGTTCTGAGAAGGTAGGAATCCTCAAATTTTTGTTGGTCCTGAAATACTTTGTAATAAAACTATGGATACACAATCACTCAACCCCTGGATTTAACAGCACCATGGACAGCAACAACAGCCGCCCTTCACTGAGAACTCCTTATGTGCAGGGCACGGCTCTAAGTGATTGGTATGCATTCACCACCAGAAAGATAAGTGCTTTCGTTGTCCCTGTCTTGTGGTTGAGGAATCAGGGCACGGAGGACCTACACGTCCTGTCTCCAGATTAAATACTGCACGTATCACCTGCTCTACACACGGTGACGCAGCTGGTTCTCACCACCTGCAAAGACTCCATCATCATCTGCACATAAAAATCAGCAAGGCGTAGGCTCCAATCCCTATCCTACCTCGACCCCACCTATGGTGCATCCCCAGCGTGGCTGAGGGTGCCCTCTTGGGCGTGGCAATTTGCCACGACACATACAACAGCAGGGATTCTCCAAGAGGAGCTGGCCCAGACCGAAGCTACCTAGAAAACTAAGAACCAGAGGGAGGTTTAGATGCGTCGCACTGGGAACTGTGCCTGCTGCCAGTGGCATTTGCAATTCTCAGAGCGATGCAAGCACGCTCAAGAGTCCCTTGATGAATATGGAAGGGGGACAGGAAATCAGTGCCTGGGCAAGATCGAATAGGACACAAGGCCATAAAACGTGGTGTTCGCGGAAAATTAAAAGCAGAATCCAGAGGGTCTGTAGGCTTTTTTCAGTCAAAAAGGAAAATGTGCTGCATTTTAATATTCCACTTAAAATACTGACCTCTTTCATACACAGAATAACGTAACGCTTCATGATTTGCTGAGTCACTTGCAAAGTTTCATGAGGGTTTCTAGACATTCTAACTAGCTAGTGATTCCATCTGTTACTGCCTATCACATAGTTTATACTCTAGTATACATAATATCTCTCTTTCACACACAGTGATAGGCACATAGTAGATGCTCAGATGTATTTTTATTTCTTTATTGTCCAATAAGAACTTCAAAGTGTGGATCTGTTTTAGCTCATTTTGAAAAACAGATCTGCAAAACTAATATTCTATGATATTTTTCTGTAATTGAAAACCACTCAGGTTGCAATTGGGAAGTCTTGAGGGATCTTTAATCATTTTCTCTACTTATGTGAAATACCTTGTATTTTAATTCTCTTGAACCAACCTTATAAAGGAAAAAAAACCCCTCATTTCTATTTAAGGCACACTTCTGAAATAATGGCTCGAAAGACTTCAAAGTACCCCCAAAAATCTAAACTGAGCTCTGAGCCTGAGTCAAGAGCTCAGAGAACACTGAGCAAATACACATATTTATACTTGGAGGAGTTAGCACAATAATTTCTTCCTCATTTGAAAAAGCAAAAGAAAAAAATCTGAATTTGCAAGCCTTTGTTAAAGTCTCAAATATTTCTTATGTTTCCTTCTTTTCAGAGACTCTAAAAACTTCTTTTGACAAAACAGATGGCAAAAAAAAGATATTGAGATAATATATTAAACACATTGTTTTATCATATTCCTAGCAAAGGGAACTGAAAAAAACTCATAGCCAGAGACTAAAAGCCATGTGTAAAACACGTCTCATATTCAAGAACTTGTTTTATTCCCAGGGGAAGAGAAGCAACTTAAGAGATCATTGGTGTATCTTACTCTGCAGAATAGACGTGCTTCAGCCAGTTGTGAGATGACAGTTTGCTACGGGTGTCCAATATTACATTGAAAATGGGTTTCCACGAAAAAAATGTGCCCTGATAAACTAAGGTGGGTACATTTAGGAAGAAGTAAACATGGCCAGCACCCCAGCCAGGGAAGGTTTTATCAGCACTCTCAGAACTCAAAACACTTCTGAGTCAATCAAAAGAACACAGAATATTGTTACCTACCATAACTAATACAAGGGGGAGATCGTCATTTAGGTAACTGAACTTAACCAGAGCCTGTACACCTGAGAAGAGACAAGAGACAAAAGGAGAACATGTAGATGAGGGTGACCTGTCCCAACAGGTCAGGTCATCATTAGATCATAAAAGATGGGATGAAATTCATCCATTTTAAATGTATGTTGAACTTTCACATTTTAAAGACTCATGCAATCACGTAATCTACAGACATGCATATGTGTATATATGTATGTACGTGTATACAACTATTTTTGTGTACAGTTCTGAGTTATGAGACGTGTTTAGATTCATGTAAACATCACTACAGTATACAGAAAGTTTAATCATCCCCCAAACTCTCTTGTGCTTTTGCCTCGTAATAGAAACATCTCTCCTCTCTAAACACCGGCAACCATGGATCGGTTCTCTGTCGCTGTATTTTAACTTTTCCAGGATGTCACACACATGGAAGGGTACAGCACGTGGTCTTTTGTGACTGGCTTCTTTCGTTCAGCAGATTGCCTTTAAAACTGACTTTTTAAAAGGTGTTAGTGAATAATGACGCAGAACCGGCAAAAGTCGATAACCACTGGATCTGAGTGATGATGCACATGGATCCATTATTCCATTTTCTCGACTTCCATACGTGTTTGAAAATTCCGGTGATAAAAAGTTCAAATGTTGAGAAAAATAATCTCAGTTTGACATCAGCCACATGCAAAGCAGAATAAATTTCTGCTTGAAAGAAAACTAAAGAAACCAGAGACTTAGGACTGAGAAAAGCCATCCCTCATTTTCCGGGTGCCCAAGCAAAGAGTTGGAGCAATCCGGCCAAGCTGGTACCGGAATTACGCTTACATTCCTGCAAGACATAGGGTGTGGGCAGGCAAGGTACCAGACAGATAGCTTCTGAATCTGCACTCTGAGGGTCTGACTGCTCCCAGCATCTAACGAAGCCAGTCTGCAATGTTCCATTTTTCTGGCAAACACCAGTATCCAACTCCACTCCTCGCCAATCTCAGAGTCCCTTATGTGTCTGATTCAAAGGCTGAGTAGAACAGAAATAGGCCAGTTAATTCCATAAAATGTATCTTACCTAACAACAGGGGAACCTATGGTAAAATATGGGTTTTGCCCCTTTTTTGCTAGAGGACAGGTCTGTAAGGAGGACAGATCTAATTCTAAGCATGAGCGCAGTCATCCTATGGGCTCAGAGCGTGGAGAAAACTCCCGCTGTCTGCAGGTGACATGAGAAGACTTAACTAGGTGCCTCCTGGCAACTCTCCATTTGTACACCTGTCTGGAACGCAAGCACCCCTGAGTTTTCCTTGCTGTAATATAGTCAAGAGTTGGAAAAGCAGAATTAAAATAAATCCTTCTCGAACCAGTGAAAAAGGGCATCGGGTGCTAATTTTGGAGGCCTCAGAGATTTGGAACAGGCTCAGCAATGGCACATTTTCTGAGCATCAGGCTGGAAACCCAGACAGTCTGCATAGTTGTCCCTTCTGGCAAAGGAAATGGATAAATTCACCTTTAAAATGTGGCTTTTCATGCACTTAGGTTTTACTTAAGATAGAAAATGTCAGAAACTTCATTTCCTTCTGAGAACATGTATTTAGTCTCACCAGGAGTGATCTTGTTTCCAGGCATCTTTTCCCAACAAATCATGTCCATAATTGCAAAGTTATCTTCTTATTTGTGTAGTTCTTGGTTTAAAAAAATATTTCAAGACTAAACCCCAACTCTACATTCGTTTTCTGTTTTAACCCAAATCCATATTGGTTTGGGAGACTTTCCCTTATAGAATCTGTACTGCAGCTCACTGCACCAGAGCTGATATTGCTGTTCTACCCAGGATGCTTTTGTCCTGTAAATTTTGGTCCCTGAATAAACAGTTTCCTCTGCTTTTTCTTTCATCTCAGTACCATCTAGAAATTGGGTAACATGATTGTCTTCAGAGCCAAATTAGTTTTTCCACCAGTAAGGCTTGAGAAATACCTAGAAAACAGATGATGGAAGAATTTAAATCACAACAAGTAAAAGCAGCAGCAAGGGACACAAAGCACGTTGAAAATTATTGCACAGGTTAAAACAGGAATTTGGAATTCGACTGATATTTCACTCTATGACAAGCAGGAAAAGTTCCCTTAGGGCAATGATCTCAGCTGATCTGGCCTCCGGGGAACAGTGACCATCTCTGCCTCTGGAACAACAGGGAGGTAATAAGGAAAGAACATATCTCCCTCAACATCCTTAGGGTCAAATCAGGGAATGGAACCCAGACCTGATAACTAAGCAGAGGCACTTTAATATGAGAAGTGGCTATAGAGATGCTGAAATTGCCAAAAGAACAACTAGAGGAAGGTGATGCAGCCCAGATATTAATCAACACAGGTGGTCTCTATTCCTGAGTTACAAGGACAAAACACAGGGGTGGTTCGATGAGAGGCCATGGGCAAGGTCTCCCTGTAGGAACTGCAGCCATGGCAGGTGCTGCCTGGAAAGGGCTGGACCCACAGGTAGAGGAACCATCTGGCGTGAGCAAGGGCCAGGGAGAGAGAAGAGAACTTCTCTTCTGACTTCTCCCCTTTCCCACCCACACGTTTCCTGCCAAGGGCTCCCACTGGCTAAACCCCCCATCAGAAGCCAGAGCTGGGTGATGCAGGAATCCAGAACACGCAGGTTGTAGAGGTTTGCCCACTGAGAAGCACAGCCCAGCAGGGTACGGGTTAGGAATAGACCCAACAGCAAACAGACCATGAGCTACCGGTACCTGCTCTCACCTGCCCTCTTGCAAAAGGAGCTTATTAGGGACATTTTGCATGACTCCTGTTTACTTACTACTCCAGTTACCTTTTGCTGCTTAATGAGCTACCACAAAACTCGGTGGCTTAAAATGACACTGCTTTATTCTATGTCATGAGTTTGTGTACCAGGAGTATGAACAGGGCTCAGCTGGGAGATTCATCTGCTCCACGTGGAACTGACTGACGTCACTTGCTGATGTTGAGATGTTGACTGGTCTGGGGGATCTCCAAGAGCCTCCCCGCCATGTGTCTGGTAGCTTGACAAGAGAGGTTGGGAGACTGAGCTCACCTGGTCCCTCTCCCTTTGTCCATGCAGCCTCAGAGCCTCTCGTGTGGTCTCCCACAAGAACAACTGGATTTCTCATACACTGTCTCGGAGCTCCAACACCATGTGTTCCCAGAGATGCTAGTGGAAAATCACAGCTTATGATCTAGCTGTCGAAGTCCCAGATCATCTCACCTCTGCTACGTTCTGCTGGCTAAAGCAATCCACAAAGCCAGACACAAGTTCAGGAATGGGGGGATCATATCCCCACATCTCCAGGGTAAGGATGTGGAAGACCGCCCAGCCATCTCCACCTTGGTACTCTCTCACCTCACCTTGGACCAGCCTTCCAGGGAGAGGGGAATCTGCAGCCATGATCAGATGCACTGAGCTGATTTGGGGCAACATTTGTCTTGCTCTTTAGCTGAACACCTCCCCCCACTGGCTTTATTTGTTGATGCTTTTTTTTTTTTCTTTTACTTTTAAAAAAACTCGATTTACTTTTCATATCTTCAGATTTAGGGGTAGGGGAAGCTCTACCACCTCCCACTGGAATACGCTAAGTCAGGTACTTCCCTGTGTTATCAAAGAAAATGCCTCCTAGGCAGCTTTGAACATGTTCCTTTTTAAAAATTATTCCTTACAGCTTAAGTCAGAGGTAACCTGCCTCTTGTGTCGACATCAGCCCTCTTTCCCAATGAACTGATGCTGCTCAGTTAGAAATAACCTTAAGTAGCCAGTCTTTGCATCTCAGCTGGTCCCTGACATGTTTCTGGGTTGACAGGATTGATCCTACATTGAATATTAACCGTGGGATGACAGAGTGTGCTCAAAGTTCACCTTTCTCTTTGTTGACCTCTGGAACACCTGGGTGAAGTAATAGCCCAGAAGCAGAGGCTCAGTGAGCTTTGATGGCCTTCAAAGTGCACGGCCGGTAGACATGTCAAGACAGGTGTCCACGGCATGGACTCCAGGCCCCATGCTCTTCCTCATAAACCCTGTGTGGTCCCCCACAGGTAAACACTGACCTTTGTATTTGAAAATGCCATTCCTCACGGTAATTATCAGTGTGTAAAGTGCCTGAAAAGGCCACTGCAATTCACGCAATACCCTTCAGAGCTCTTTAACTTGCAGGGATAGTTAAGACTTACAGACTTTGTTAATGACGGACACAATTTCCCTGGGTCTCCTCCACAAAGCACCGATTCAAGTCGGCACCTTGTCCTCGGATTCAAACGCCAAGTGCCCATCCTCACGGCACCCATCACTCCGTGCAGGGCTGTGCCGGTGTGATGCACTCACTGTACTTCCCTAGCACCAAGGTTAATCCTCAACAAATACATGTTAAATAAGGAAAATATTTTAGTTCGTTCACTCTCTTTGGTGCTTTTAAAAAAAACAACGCAATTTTGGCGCATCCGTGCCTGTCTGCATCTCGCATTCGTGAAGATGAATTTTCCAACATGTGTGCTCTGGGGCTGTGGGTTAGAGAGGGTAGGTTTTCAAGGCCTTAGATTAGATTCTGTTGTAAGCTGGAGGCCTCAGGCCAACTGTTTAACCCCTTTGTCCTGCAGTTTCCCCTTCTGAAAAATGCAGGCAATAAGAGCACCCACACCCTAGAACTGTTCTGAGGATCAAATGCGTTTAAAATTAAGTACTTAGAAGAGTGCATGGCACACAGAGATATTTGTAAGTGCTGGCCATCATTTCTGCTGCATTCAGCAATCCCATAAAATGCCCGGACCCGGCACATTGCTCCCATGTTCCTAGGAGGAACTGGAAGGGGTGCACAGAGAATCAGACATCAGTGTGCCGTGGAGAAGAACATGAGGGACACGGAGATGTTCCTTCAACAGCCTCTGTGGACACCTAGATGATGTTCAGGACACACCCTTACTCCCACCCCCCTCCTGGCCCTGACATCATAGAATCCTCCTCCACCCCCAGCCCCTTATCCTCCCCCTGAAGAAGGCAGCAATGTTCCTGGGGGCGGGGGAGGAAAACTCTGGAATGACCCAGGCTGCATTTTCTCACCCAAATCTGCAGACCGGGATTCCCAGCAGCCGTGGTGGCATTCACTTGGATGCAGGGGTGGCTCAGAAGCAACCAGAGGTCTTTGCCCTCCTGATACTTCCGGTCTGGCTGAGAAACAGACCGCCCGGTGCACCTCAGTGCAGGCGACGCTACGATGCGCTACCCGTGCCCAGATGAAGGCCACCCGCGGTTACGGAATGTGAAGTCGGCCATTGGAAGTGGGCATAGCCAAAGATGATCACAAAGAACTCTAGTTGCAAAACAACCCGGTCTGTGTGCACATCCCTAAAATAACAACAATGACATTGAAAGAAAAAAAGGCTGACATGCTAAAAAAAAAAAAAAAAAAAAGAATCCTTTTTATGGAAACAGCTGGATCAAAGACAGCAGTGGCAGATAGTACTTGGGTGTTTTAGCTTCACATCCTGCCCAGGCCACATCCTGAGAGCCTCGTATAGCCATGATGGAGAGAGGAAGGCTACCGTGCTCATATCCACTCATGTTACATAAACCCTTGAGGAAGATGGTTGAGACTCTGCTTCCCAGAGGTCCCCATTAACAGCTCATCCCAACTCCCAGGAGAATGACAAGACTGTGGATGAAATGCACATATAGAAATATGCTTTGTTTTCTCCTTCTGGCTGTTTTTCAGTCATCTGGGCATAGGAATCTTACTGTGCTGGCCTCCTCTAAGTTTCCTCAGAGGTTCTATGCTTTGAGGCACGAGGAGCAACTTGCTCCTTTCAAATGTGTTTATCTCAAATTCCTCGCAGGGAGTGACCTGCATCCTGTCTGTGCCCCTGTTCAGAGTCCCAGGGGCTCCCTGATGGTACCCACTTCATTAGAGGTCCCATCTCTTCTGAATCTGCTGCAGTAGCTCATACGACATGAGAAAAGCGGGGATCCCTGAGAGACTCTTGGGCAACACAGCACTAAGTGAGGGAAGGAATCAAATGTATGGAGGTTCAAATTCCAGATCTGCTTTTTGGGGGGCAGATCTGTGTCCATTTCCCTCTCCCCACTATGGAGATGACAATCCCCTCAAGGAGGCTGTAGTAGACGTTTGCCATATTTTGGGAACTCAGCTTCTATTTCCCCTTCCTGAAAGTACCTTGAATTCTGCGGGGAGGGGTATCCATTCATCCCCCACTGGGGCTGGTCTTGGTGGATGCTGCATGCAGGGTCCACTTCCCACTGGTTTACTCTGGAGGAGGCGAATGTTTTCCTCTCCTTTCTCTGGCACAATCAGGGAGTGGAAATGTGAGTTAAGCTCGCCCAAATGACAATCCTCCTAGTGCTTTGCAGTGTTACATAAAATTGGACTTGGATTATTTAAAAATGTAAATTAAAAATTTTAGAGAAAACAGTATTTTAATATCACTGATCCACTGAGAATATAAAATGGAATCATATAAAATATTAGAACCAAAAAGGGTAGAAAAAGTGGGGGGGGGTGAGGGGAAAGAAAAAATGCAGTTAATAGAAACCATCTGTATCCCTAAATCTTTAGAAATAAAATATTCTTAGCCTTTTTTGTGACATTGACCTCTCTGGCTGTCTGGTGAAGCCCGTGGACACCCGCCTTCTCAGAATAGTGTCTTAAATCAAAGAAAACACATGTAGGATTACACAGGAAACCAATTATACTGAACAAAAAAACACGGTCGATATTAATCCAACTATGTAAGAATTATTTAAATGCAAATGGACTAAGTACAGCAATTAGAGAGAGACTGTCAAAGTGGATTAAAAAATAAGATTTAACTATATAATGTTTACAAAAAGCCCACTTCAGCTATCAAGACTCTTACAGATTAAAAGGAGAAAGATATAACATGACAACAATAATCAAAAGAAAGCTTCAGTATTTGCATTAATTTCAGACAAAGCAGATTTTTAGAACAAGGAAAAGTATCAGGGGTGAAAAGAGGCCTTATATAATGACAGATGGGTTAATTATCCAAGAAGCTGTAATAACCCTAAATGTTCACGCATCCAACACACATACACTCTATGAGATAATAACAACTGATATAAACGAACCACCCTCTATTATAGTTGAAAACTTCACACCTCTGTAATTGATAGATCCAGCAGGCAGAAAATCGGTAAGGATACAGATGATCTGAACAGTACCATCAATCAACTTGATCTAATTGACAGTTACGGAATAGTCCACCCAACAGAACTGGAATACACGTTCTTCAAGGTCACACTAGCTGTCTACCAAAAACGATTATATTCTGGGCCATACAGCCTTAAATTTAAAAACAGTATAAACTATACAAGGTATATTCTCAGGGCACAATAGTAATTAAACTAGAAATCAATGCTAGATAGATGATAAATCCAATGAATATTTGAAAATAAAACAATACACTTCTAAATGACACATGAATCGAAGAAGAGAAATTTTAAAGTATTTTAAACTAAATTAAAAGGAAAGCAGAACTTATCAAGATGCCTGGGATACAGCAAAGCAATGCTTAGAGAAATATTTGTAGCATTAAAAGCATATGTTAGAAAATAATCTAAAATCAATATCCTAATCTACAATTAACCTTAGAAAACTAGAAAGAGCAAATTATACCTACACATCAAGTAGAAGAAAGGAAATACAAATCAACGAAGAAATCAATGAAATTGGAAACAAAAATTCAGCAAAACCAAATGCTGATTCTTTGAAAAGGTCAATGAAATTGGTAAAATGCTAGCTAGATCAACAAGGAAAGAAAGAAAAATTACGAATAACAAAAATGAAAGAGGAGTCATCACTACCGATCCCATAGAAATTAAAGGGTTTTTTTCCCGTTGAGATATATTGCACAGCCTGGTGAACAGAGTAAATAATGTATCATACATTTAAAATTTCTAAGAGAATAAATTTCAAATGTTCTCACCACAAAAAATAAGTATTTGAAGTGTCAGATATGTTAGCTTCATTTAATAATTCCACATCATCTTCATAAATCATGACATCACTTTGTACCCCATAAAAACGTATTATCTGTCAATTTATGATTACAAAATGAAAATTAAGAAAAACCCAAACAGAATAAGATATCAATATGACACACAACTCTATGGCCACAAATTTTATAACTTAGATGAAATGCACCAATTGTTTGAAAGACAAAGCCTAACAAAACTCACACGGGAAGTTACCTGAATAAGTAACCTATTAGGTAAATTGAATAATAGCCTCCCAAAAGTTGAATCACCCAACCCAGACTGATTCACTGGTGAAAACTTCCAAACATTTAAGGAATAAATAGCATTTATACACACTCTCTTCCGAAAAATAGAAGGAAAGCTTTCTAACCATAATTCCAAAACCATATAAAGACATTACAAGAAAAAGCAAAAGTATAGACTAATATTTCTCATTAACATAGGCGTGAAACTCTTGAACAAAGTACTAGCAAATCGAATCCAAAAGTATATAAAAAGGATTACACACCACACACAAGTGGAGCTAATCCCAGGTATACAGACTGATTTAACTTTCAAAGATTTATTAAGTGGTCAGGTGTGGTGGCTCACACCTGTAACCCTGGCACTTTCGGAGGCTGAGGCAGGTAGATCGCATGAGGTGAGGAGTTCGAGACCAGCCTGGGCCATATAGGGAGACCCTTATCTCTACAAAAAATTTGAAAAATTAGCTGGGCATGGTGGAGAGCACCCGTAGTCCCAGCTACTCAAGAAACTGAGGCAGGAGGATCACTTGTGTCTAGGAGTTTGAAGCTTCATTGAGTTATAATCATGCCACTGTACTCTAGCCTGGACAGAGAGAGACCCTGTCTCTAAATAACCACACCAAAAATTTATCAAGTACTTCACCACACTAACAGGGTAAAAGAGAAAAATTGTATGAGCATATCAACTGACACAGAAAAAAAAAAAAAAAAAAAAAAAAAAAAAAAAAAACTCGACAAAATCTAACAGCAAGCTTTGATTTAAAATATAAATAAAAACCCTAAGCAAACCTCACAAGAATGAATAATTTCCTCAACTTGACAAAAAGTATAAACAAAAGCCTATAGGTAACATCAAACTTAATGGCGAGGAACTAGATGCTTTCTCCTCCAAGATCAGGAACGAGGCAAAAGAACAACTTCTCACCGCTTCCGTCTACATCACACGAGAGCCGAACGAAAGAGCTCCCCATAGCCAAAGCGGAAAAGTCTGAGCAACAAAACAAATAAAATACTGGATTATAACCCTAAGTATAAATATCCAGATAGATAAATATAGATATCCAATAAATATCATTTAATGAAATAAATGCATTAAATAAATGAGTGAAAACAAATAAATGTCACCTGCAGAATTCCAAGAATTGACAGAGATGCTTCCCCCTCAAGGAGATGGAGTATCGTTCCCCTCCCCTTCCAAAGATTGGGGGGCGGGAGCGAGGGTGGGGACAGGGAAAATTAACTTGACGGTGAACCAACCTGACAAACGTGACCTCATCCGGGGCGCAAATACAACACCAGCAGGGATGTCACGTGGGCTGTATGTAGCATCACTACGTCACGAAAATGGCACTTCACACCTCTGTGGCTCTCCTCCCCAGAACCCATTAGCGCAGTCTAATTGTGAGAACAGACATCAGACAAATCCTCGTTGAAGGAACCTCTGCAAGACAGCTCATCTGCAGATCCCCAAGAGTGCCAAGGTCACCAAAAAAAAAAAGAGTCTAATAAACAGCAACAAAAGGAGGAGTTGAGAGAACTTGATGGCTAAACGAGACGCCACTTCCTAAGCGGGGTCCCAGAACAGCAATGGGGGCGTTAGGGAAAAACCAAGGGAAGTCAAACGGGGCGTGGACATCAGCTAATAGCATCTCAGCGTCGGTGCGGTAACGACGACAAACGCTCCACACTAACATTGACATCCACGAAAGGGGACGGCTAGCCGTGGAGCACACGGGAACACGGCACTGGCATTATGACTGGTTCGTAAGTCTTAAGTCTGTTCTGAAATAGGAAGTCCGTCTGCCCCTCAACTCCTTTCTCCAAGCAACTCCGCCAGTCCCCGCAAGGTGACAAAGGTGGGATTCAGAGAGACCAACATCCATCCTCTTTTGTGACAGCGCCCAGTTCTCCGAGAGGGGGAGATGCCCCGCCCCACGGGATGTGCCCCTTGAAGGAACTTGTCTCTCTTCGTGGAAGCCACACGGGTCCCTCAGCCAGCCAGTAGGCATGTGAGCCAGCGGCAGCTTCTTGGGGATTTTCATGTCTTGTGTGAGTGTAACAAGAACAGGGGAAATCGTCTAAGGAATTTGCGTGGTGGGTGGGAGGGGACCGTCGAGGGTGTCCACAGCCAGCGTCCAGCCTCCATCAGACCCTGCGTAGCCAAGCCCGGTCCCCCGTCTCTTACCAATGCTCGAGACCCACAATACCCCTCCAATAACCCTTTTTTTCATTATTTTTTCTTAAATTAACCAGAATGGGATTTATGGGCTGCAACACAGAATACTGCTGGACACCCCAGGGCACATTTTACCTGAACTAGAAAGAAAAGAGATCCTATATTCGGGGCCGAGGCAGGTTCAAAGGTTACTCCATTCAAGCGAATCAAGCTCAGGGTCAGTCCCAAACCACCACATTATTTCCTAATGAGCTTAAAACCTTCCGCAAAACAGGTTTCCCAAATCACCAACGGATATCCTTAACGTGTTACCCCCATCCTAGGCTCACTCTTGCCCCCGTCAAACATTCTTATTTTACTTTCTTAGTCTCTCCCTGGTAAATTTCATCTTTGCGGGAATGTCTCCTTGTCTCCCCCCGGGCTGGTCTTAAACCTGATCCTAGCGCAAGGCACACGGCGCTTAAATTCCTGAGCATTTCAAACTGCAAGTGCTCAGCGAAGTATGTGTATGTGTTAATAACCAACAGATTGTTCATTCATTCAACACACTTAAGAATATCTCTGACTTTAAGCCCTTACTCTTCTGAATTTAGTTCCACTGTTCTACGCCTTCCCCCAATTTCTGCAGGCCGGGAGGGGACCGAGCTGATGCCATGCAAATATTTGGCGGGAGCCCCCCATTCAGATCTGAGGACCAGAACTCTCCTTTGAACTTGACCCCCTGGGTGGGGAAGAAACACTGAGGAGTAGCAGGTGAGGATGTGAACGCAAGACCCATGTTCTTATCCTCCTCCAGAACCTCGATCCAGTAACACCTGTGGACTCCCCCCTCCTCAGGGAGGGACATGGGACCGAAGAGTGTGTGTGAGAAGCGTATGGAGGAAAGGGTTCAAATGCTGTCGGGCACTTCTGTCGTTCGCTTGAAGGCAACACTTTCTGAAATTAAAAGGATCCTTAGATGTCTAAGGAAGAAGAGGATTTTGCTTTTGTCTGCAGATGTCGGCTTCGGGAGACAAGCAGCAGGGTAGAATGGAATTTGTAAGATGACTAACGGCCTCACCTGAGTTTTCTTAGTCTCAACACACACGCATACACACAGAGGCACATGTACAAACTACCTCCTGTGCCTTAGCATGTCACCACCCTGTGTTGCGGGCACAGATAACCGGGGAAGTGCACAGTGGTGGTCAGCCGCCATCAACAACGAATGCAAACCACAGCTGGTGCCTCGGTCCAGGAGTTGCAGATTTGGATGGGCTGAGTTAGCCCCCGCGGTAGCAACGGCACCCTGCTGGCACCCGACCTATGAAAGATGAGACCCCCCTCTGGACCGTGCTGGCACCTTCAACACAGAGTCCAGAAACACAAATCACAATCCAGGCAGGAGCACCCAAGGATATCTGTCTGGATCCTTCCGGTTTATTTATAGCAGATGGCCAAATAGAACAGACACACATTAATTCTAAATATTTGGAAGCTGAATTAAATTAGTGTCAAATTGGCTACATTTAAAAAGATATAGAGTTTTATTATTTTCTAATTATGAGGATTCAAACGAAAGGCCAGTAACATTGCCAGGTTCTAGTTTACCTCCAGCTTTTTTCATCAGTGGATGAGACTCATTCGTAATTAGAGCATTTTGTGTATGCAGCAAGCACATTATTAATGCAAGGTCTTAAAGAAACAGTATAGCAATTTACCAAGTGAAACACAGTCGTGAAATATTTATTTCATTGTCATCTTATCTGGAAAACTGTCTTTTCAACAAATTTTAATTGATCGACTCTGAACAAACATACAAATATATTTTCCCGTCTTTGACGAGTGGAGCCACCAAATGCAGCTGCTTCAAAGCCGCGTTTGCCTCTGAATTTACAAAGGTTTGGAGCCTTACACTGTAGCACCAGCAAAGTGAATTTCTCTTGGTCTTGTTACAGATTGCCAGAGATAAAAGGCACCCTTGGGACCCAGATGGACAGGTTTAGTGTGCAATAAATAGTCATAATCATGGGATAACAAAGCTCTTTGTGAAATTCAATACTACACACGCAACTGCTTTCAAAAAAAAAAAAAAGTAGAATGTTAGAATGTGGATCCCATCTCCTGACAGGCAAAGCTCCAGAGGATTTTGGTTTTAGAGCCCAGGTCTGGGAAAGCAACCATCAGTAATTGGCAAACACAAAGGGTGGCTAACAGCACGAGACGGTCCAAGAACAAAGTTCCCCTCACTCCAAACCTTTAGTTTCTATGAGCAAAATATTTTTCTCCCTAAGCAGGCATCTCCTCAAAGAACATTCTACAAGACCGTTGGACCTGGAGAAGCCAAACACAAAGCCAGCAGCCCACAAAGAGGACCTGTGACCAGCTGCATTTCGATCTGATTTCCAGAGAGGAGCAGAAGGGACAGCCCCTCAGATGTGTTTACTCGCCCTAAATCCCCGGGGATAATCCCCGCACGCACGTCCACCCAAGCCGAAGGCTTTTTACCCTTCAGGGCTTAGCCAAGCTCCAGCATTAGATTAACATTGCCCATTAGTCTCTGCTCCTTTAGTTAAAATGGAAAAGGCATTTCTCACACTGGGGCACAATCAACACAACTTACATGTGCAAAGTAGAAGCAGAACATTTTCTTAAACTCACCCATCCTTTAAAAATAACAAAAGGAAAAAAAAACACACACACACACAAAGAAACAGCAGCTAGGAAGCCCACATTAAGGGGTAGGAAAGAACTGTCCCTATTGGACAAACTTTAAAAACTCAGATGTAAAACACATCTTAGATACAGTAGCACTCCTATTTTCAGAAGTTACACAACACAAATTCTATCATGTTGCATTTCAGGTCCAGTTGTTGCGTGATGCAGCGATGTTAGGATATTGTTAGTCACCCGATAACACTTAGACTAACTAGCTGTTATGATCAAACTTGCCTGTGTTTAAAACAAAACAGAACTAAAACTCCATAATGAAAATACAATCAAGTCGAGGCAAGTAGCGCCTCTCCTGTATTACATTCCAAAAAAGAAAACCGGCCCATATTTATTCTAAAGCACGCAGCAGTTATTTTAAATGTCTTGTCTTTGGTGTGTTCTTGTGTAAGAAAACTCAACAAATTCTACTGGATACGCTTCACACGTTATGCTCATTTATTTTCTTGAGCACCAAGTTCTATTTCCAGGGAGAAACAAAACGATAACTCTGAGCTCGGGACCATATTATACTTAGAACTCGCATATTTGGAATCGCTCTGGAGTTGGCAAAACCACGTTTCTCTATCCTCTCTGACAACTGTTGCGAACCCGTTTGCAGTCGCGTTTCAACTGTGAGGCACGGAGCTCTCCAATTCTGAAACGGCTTCTGGTGGGTAACGTTAGCACTCTTAAAACTTGCTGATCCTACCCTAAGCCAAGGCAGAAGAGATGACATCAGCAAACCTCCCCAGCCCCCCAAGTAGCTCTGCCGCGGCCTGGGAAAATCCACTAATTAGAACATTTTCACAACCCATTTGCCAACCCAGAAAGATCAACCTGGTCTCTCTGCATTTTAGAGGGAAGGAGGAGTCTAAGATTTGCAGGTCAGCTCTACCTCAGCTCTTCCGATCAGACCGTTGGGTATTTGGAAGCACCCCTGCTCTTCGGGTCGGTACAGACCTTCCGAGCCCACTTACCTCAAGGTGAAGCGATCTTCCGTGGAGTTTTTGGAGATGGAAACGGGAAAGGTCAGCACGGCCCCTCGCCTCACGGCCTTTGGTGTGTAATGAACGGCCACGTTGCTGTCCAGACGCAGTTCCCGCAGGGGAGGCTGGCCGCGGGTCTGGTACAGAAAGACACTCCCAATCCTATGCAGGGGGGGCCCAGACTCATCAATGTCATTGTGGCCTGCCCGGGTGCCGCCGCCTCTCCGTGCGTCTCCCCTGGCACAGTCCCCTCGCTCGCTCCCCGGCTGCACGGTGTAGTATAGCTCCACGGGGCTGCCCTCCTGCTGGTCCACGAACTTCTTCCTCCCGGCAACCACCGTGGGGGGACTGAACCAGCCGGGCAGAAGCTCCAGCTCCGCCACGCACAGCCCCAGCTCCCCCCGCAGCCGGCAGCTGCCCCTCACCTCTCTGGTCTCCCGGAAGGCGAAGACCCTCAGACAGGGCAGCGTCTCCCCGGCGCTGTGGTCACCCCAGTCCCTGCCCACTATGGAGAACAGAACCTGCACCTTGGGCCGGCTCAGGTAGATCTTGTCCCGCAGGAGGTAGGCTTTCAGTTTCCAGTTGAGGGAGAACTTGCTGGTGAGGCCGAAGGGGTTGGAAGGGAGCATCAGGTCCTGAGGTACCACCTGCTCGATGGAGAAAGGGCCGTAGCTGGCGTTCAGCACAGGCAGCCGCTTGGACTTGTAGATCAGGAAGGACTCCACGCGGGACTGCAGGCTGGAGTTCCTCATGATGTCCTGGTTGGCCTCCTTCAGGAAGAAGGACACGTCGGCGTTGTTGATGTGGTAGGTCACCGGGAGGTAGGTGGGCAGCAGGGAGAACCTCTGGATGCTGTCGAGGATCCCGCGGCTCTCCGACACTGCGGGAAGGAAGCGCAGTTCAGGCGTTAGTACCTCTGGGGCCCGGCCGCCGACATCCCGGACGCCTGCCTGCCCACCCCCCACTCGCACCGGATCACCCCTTCTTCATGCCACCTCTGCAATTCTCCACCCAAAATTTCCTATTTAGATCAACCTGCTTGGTAATAAATACATTTGTTCTAGGAGAAACGGATGCCACTAACATCAGCAGAAAACCAGTATCGCGTGCAATAGATAGAAGTTGTGTGTGCAAACCAATAAAATTCAAACAAAATAACATTTTAAAATCTCAACTGCTGATCATGGTGCCTTGAGGGGGTTTTGCCTAAGACTCGCTCTCACTTTGTTAAAAGTAGAGATTGGCCAGTGTTAGAAAGGTGTTAAGAACGTGCTGGTATCACCCACCATCCAGAGAGGCACCCACCCGTTGACTCGACCACGCCAGTCTGCAAACAGGTGTAACTTCCCCAGCACGTGGTTTGATCGCAGCCCATTTGCCGATTTTTCACGCTCCACCCCTGCACACAGGCTACACCTAAGCACACGCCGTCTAAGGGGAAATGGTTAAGGACTCAGGGCCGAGATAAATTCAGATGGGCACTAACAACTCACATGGACATGGTGAGTTATAATTGCAGTTACGCCGAGAGGTGCAGGGAAAAGACTTTGGAAGGGTATGTTGGGAAGAGACCTCCAGAAACAGATGAGGATGACATGACCACAAAATGCCAGGGCCAAGCAAGCGTATGAAGCACCTGCTCCAAGTCACGTGTGCAAACTGGACTCTAGAACCCAAGGACCGAGAGCAGCACCCAACTTCCGTTACATCCCCTGCATCTTGTGAAACTACCCTGTCACCGACGAGCAAAAAACATTTTTCATTTTCCCTTCCTGAATGCAACCCTCCCTCAGGGGGGAAAACATCCAAAACGTTATTCTTACAGGTTGCTGTAAGAAACACACAGACAGAGCAATTACATAACCCGAAGAACCAACTTAAGGAGTGTTACAGAAATGGAAATTATCGGCTCTGGGAATGCTGACTTTCTAAGCGAACGAAGCTCCACCGGTTGCACCGAAGCCTTTCTCTCTCCAGTAGTCGTGTAATTATCTTTGATTATCCTGACACTCATTGTGGCTCCTGTTTCGAAGGCCCCCGTGAACACGCTTTCCGAAGCATCACGCCCACCTGAGTCTGGACCCCGCATGGCAGCTGTCTGAGCAGCAGAGGGCTCGGAGGCGGGGTCCCGTCCCTGGCTTTGTGAGCATCGAGCAAGTCTCTGACCACCCCCCACCCCCGTGCTGCACCCAGTCAGTCCCGCTCGGACACTGCAGGGCGCTGACCTGCTTCCAAAGTCACTTTGACACAAGCAGCCGGTTCGACGCATACGTTCAACTGGAGTTTACGTAACATCACAGCCCCCGATGAAGACATCTCTCCGTTCAATGGCATCACCCAACTCAGGCCAGCGGAGCCCCAGTTTAACCACCAAGGCTTGGATCGTGCCGAACCACTTGAACTGCTTATAATAGGTGAGCGGTTTGCACCCGACCCACGGACCAATTTCATAGGGTTCAACCTAGCAAGTGTGGATTTTTTTTTTTTTCAAACATCAAAATATTATTGATATGACAAGAGACTCCTTTCCCTAAAAAGACCACATGTTTTCAGTTTCTGGAGATTACTGCTGGTTCATACCTTCTATAAACTTGCATGTTCACAGATGAGCTTTAGTGAAAGAAAAGACCAGGCAGTGAGAGTTTTTTTTCCTCATGTTCTGGGTTGAAGCTTCGAGGTTTTGTCCCTCCTCTGGGTGTCCCTCCCCATTTGCCCAGCCATGTTCCTGTCCCCACCACCAGCTGCATTGTGAAAGTCATTTTTCTGGAACACTTTCCTCGACTGCATGACTGTGGGTCACACGTTCCCCACCTGTGTTTCTCCTTAGCACCCCGCGCCCCTCTGCCGCAGCGCCCCACGCTGTGCTGAAGTCCCCGTAGGCACCAGCGGGTCACACGCCAGGGAGCAGAGGTGGCCTGTGGGGCTTTCTCTCCATCATCTCTAGGAGAGGCCCTGGTAGATAGCAGGGACTCAATAAATATTTGATAAACAGGTGATTGAATGTAACGTAAAAAGCATAATCCATTTGTCGATTCAAAGCACAGATTAGTTTTTACATTAGGATTTCATTTGCCGTCTTCTGCCCTCACGACCATCAGAACCTCGATCCTTTCATCCCATTAAGAGCACCGTGTCATCTCAGTTACACGGGACGGGCATAGACAGGATCCTCTCTGCACAGCGAGATTCCCGAAAGAACTGCATCCATCACACAGAATCCCTATTGTCAAAAACACACCTTGGCGCTACTTGGAACAGCCACCTTGGCACCAGCTTGCCATTCGTTATAGAGACTGCCAGAGCCAGGTAACCAAATTGCAGGTGGTTAAACATTAATACTACACACCAGGGATCCGTGGACCATCACTGTTGAACATCTGACCCCATAACCACTGGTGGACACAAAACTTAATTGTGCAACTAATTACATATTCCAAGGGCAGCGGCGTGGGGTCCCCTGACTTTACTCAGGGTAGCAATAAGGGCATCAGGGGTCAGTGTGCACATCATTGGAAGGGAACTCCCTCGCTTTATTCCACAAACAGCCTAATAGTCTTTTTGCCTGGTAGCTGACCTGCATGTTTATTACTCAAAAATGTTCCACGTTGACCTAAAGCTACTGTTTCTTCCTTTCTAATAATCTAAGAAAAAAAATAATGCCAATTATATTCCACAATGCACAGAATGAATGAAGTAAAACTCATTATCCTCTAATCCTCATAGGGGTGGCTCTCATAACCAGAGGACACTATTTCTATTCCACATAAAAATGAGCCAAGTGCCAAATAACAAGGAAGCCATGCACAGTAAATCTCAGTTAATAATGCTTTAAGAAAAAAAAAAAGTTTGCATTTGGGAGCCACAGCTGTAAACACTTATTTCAAGGAAAGTGACATGTTCACATCTTTAAGCAACTCAGTAGTTTCAGAGAGATTTTATAGTAATGTTAACATTTTTGAAAAGATGATTTTTCCCCTAAATAATTCTTTTAAAAAAAAACATGAGGAAGATGTCAATTTGAGCACAGGACTCTATTTTTTTCCCCAAGTGGACCTAAGAGCAATAACTGAGAGAATATGATAATAAGTTAAAACTCTGCATCCCTGCTGTAAACTACATACAACCTGCTCGCCCCGGAACTCGAGAATTCCTGGGAAGTCACGGGGGACTCGGACACCTCATGCACAAAACATGGCCTGGGTCGGGCTGCCAGATACAACACAGGAACCCATTTATGTTTTGATTTCCAGCAAACAGACATATTCCATGGGGCATGTTTATAATAAAAAATAGATGTTAAAAAATGTGTGTTTTCTTCTTTCTGAAATTCAAATGTAACTGCGCACCTTGGATTTTTATCTGCCCTATCTGGCACCTCTCAGCACGGTGTCATAGAAAGAAAATAGTTGTCAGCCTGGGAGAACCAGGCCGATATTTGTAAGAGCAAAGGTCACGGACTGCAGGGACGCTCCCTCGCCTGGGGATATTCCCAGTGCTGACGGCCAACAAACTTTGCAAGAGCGAGCTTGGACACAGCGCACAGAAGCCCTAACAGAAGCTTCTTGCTGGTGTTTTTCCTCCCTGACAGGAGCAGGGATTGGGGGAGGAACAGGAGTACAAAAGGTCCTAGAATGAGCCCAGGTCAAACCTACAATCACTTGCAGGAAACCAGTGCCCAGGTAGCAGCTTCACCAACCTCACAGGAGGCACCTGTCATGATGGGTCTCCCCTGATGCAAGTGTCAGCAGCCCCCCACCCCACCCCCACCACCAGCAGGTGCATCCTCACACACCTGGTGCATTGGTGGTCCCAGGGTCACATGCAATTCCAATGCAAGAAAGACCACCCCTCATTTAAGGACATTTAAACAACAAAAACCAGAAGGAGAATAAGACCTATCAATAAAAGCCGCAAAAGAAAAAAATTCAGGAAGACATTCAAGAGGTGGAGGAACAACACACCTCTGAAGAGTGTCTGCCACAGAACATCGAAGGACATTTTACGCAGAAGAACATTCGAGCTCACAGTCATCAAGAAAAGCAGACCCATTGTTGTTTTATAATGAAATGACTGAGGAATTTAAGATGGTTTCAGATGTAATAATACAGATCTGAAAATGCAGAACATTCAATTTATCATACAAGAAGGGGAACTTTTGAAGCTTTCTCTGCAGCTAAATGGAAAAGGCAAAGAAATGAAAATGATCAGGAAGAGGCTGCAAGCATGTGAGACACACGTCAGATGTTCAATAAAGAATGACAGAGCTCTTAATGAGGACACCTGGCAAGTGCAACAGAAACATCATTAAAAGGCAAAAAGGAAAAGAAAACATCACTAGGCAGGTGTGTGTATATAAATTATATATTAAATTATACAATACTACACATGTTTTAAAATATATCATCACATACAGTTCACTGAATTCCAGAGAAAACACCACCTTTAGATATTTACTAGAGACACATTAATGTCAAGGGTAAAAAATAATTCTATAAGCATTTATTTAGAAACTAAAGAAAAAAATGAAAGAAATCAGGCTGGCCTCAGTCCTGTCCACTGTGCAAAATTAGATGTTAACAAAAATAAATATTTACAGACAAGATGAGGGACGTTCTAACTGAACATTTAACTGCCCTGGATTTTTTCCTGGTAATTGCGTGGCCAACAGAAAGACACAAATGTATATCCTATCTGCTCTTCTTGAAAAATCACTTATTTTTTTCAGGCATATTCAGGTTTACCATAAGGTGAATCATGGTGTGATGTTCAAGAATAGGAAGGTCGTGTTAAAAGAGGACCAGCTGACCTCTGAAATCATTTAAGCATAGAATAAATAAAGAGTTTTAAATACAGACAAAACCTAACAAATTCCAAACATTATAATCCAAACACTATGGTAATTTAAAATTTATATAAATTTAGTTTAAAATGCCAATAGAAATAGGGAAAAAGAGTAAAAGTGTACTAAGTTTGTATCTTTCTAGATGTCAGTAGATGTGCCTTTATTTTTATCTACGATAACCAAAGATACGTTCAACTATACTTTTTTTGTAAGCTTAAAATTAGACTTTTATACTAATAGATTAGAGAGAAGTAGTGAGGAGAGACAAGAGAAACAGTTTATTGAGTAACATTGAATACACAGATATGAAAAACAGAAAACAAAATATGATAATGAACAAATTTATAAGTTATGATACTATATATAAATGGGTTAAACTCTCCTAGCAAAAGACAAAGACTCTCAGTCTGGCTCAAAGGTTAAAAAAAAAAAATAGTTAAAACTATAAATTGTCTCCAAGAGACCTCCTAAAAAAGAGAAATTTTAAGAATTTTAAAAAAATGGGCATAAATATTCCATAGAAAAGTAAAACTGGTGTGACAACTCTAACAAGACAACAAAGTTAAATTCAAGGGGAAAATAATTCACTGGGTCAAAGGTCTTAATTTTTAGTGGAAGATACAATTCACAGTGTATGGCCATCAATATTTTATGTAAAAATATATAGCCCCCAAATTAATATGACAAAATGTCTTAAAACTCCAAGTATTAAAAGGTGCACAAGGACCACAGACAGAGCCAGTGTGGAATGCAGCAGCATCCTTGTGGAGACGCAAGTGTGAGCAGCGCTCAAGCATAAGGGATCTTCTTTTACGAGGCGTATGTTTGGAGGCTGTGACATTATCTTAAAAGATACTATTCAGCTTTAAGAAACAATGGTGATATAGCACCTCTTGTATTTTCCTG
>VBSM01000883.1:1020115-1041860 GCA_008086735.1 Cheirogaleus medius | reverse complement strand
GCAGACTGAGATACAAGTAAACACGTGGAATATAACTGAAGACAGTGGGGTCAGGACCGTGGAGAAAAATGAGACAGGGTTTGAGGATGAGAAGCAGTATAGTCCCATCAAGGAAGCGTTCTATTGAGACAGGGAGAGAGCGTGAGGGAGGTGTATGTTCCCATATACACGAATCCTACGTAGCCTGCGAATCTTTGCATCTCAGTAGCTAAATGCAAAAGCCTGGAAATTCACGTGGAAATTCAGATACCTCTGGTCAGGGACTTTCAACCTCAGCAGGACCGAAGACAGCTCCCGGCTGCCCGGGGCCGCGCCGTGCGTTGTTGAACACACACCAGCATCCCCGACCTCTGCGCTCTGGAAGCCGGTGGACATCCAGCCCAGGGTCGCACCATAGATGTCTCCAGACCACGTCCCGAGCCCCTCCCGGTAGAGGTGCCAGATACACACAGGGCACTCATTCAGATGTGAATGTCAGAATAAAAGAATATTCTGCAGTGTAAGTATATCCCCCATACAGCATAGGACACTCGTCTTTACCCGAAGATCACATTTTACAGGACATCACATGGTTTTATTCGCTACATCCTGCAACCCCACTTGGGGGACAGGATCATTCCGGCTTGAGAGCCAGTGCCTCAGTGTGATGGTTTAGGAGATGGTACATACGTAGGTGATGCGTCATGGATAATACTCGGAAAGGACACGGCCAATGCTCTGACCATGTGGATTAGACAGGGAACTACTGTGACAGAACTTTCCGGACAGAGTGCGTGTGGAAGTCCCACTTAAATGAGATGTGGAGGCCAGGTGCTACCGCTACTGGGCTCTCAAAATAGCGGCAAGGTCGCACCAAACTCACAGTGATATATTTTTTTTTTCCTTCCAAAATAGACCAAGAGTTTTTTTAACCACTTCAGTACCGCGCTCACCGGCCACGAAGCCTCGCCCACGCCCGGCACTCACAGTCCGCACGGTGGTGTGTGCTGTGCATTGACGACGCATCCGTTTTGCTCTTGTGTGATGAGGAAAGCTTTAGAGCACTGAAAGCTTGTTTTACTTTACAGGCAGCTTTAGGAAAATAACTATCATAACTCCTACTAAGGACTTGTTAAAAGGTCACAGATTCGTAGTAACTTATTAGCTGAACGTGCACACTGCAACTGCAGAGATAAAAGCTGCAAAAGTAAAAGCTTTTGGGTGCCGGCTACAGTCGACGCTCGGCTGTGCGCGTTCATCTGTGGCTCTTGACTACAGTCGAAGCTCGTACCGAGGTGGTTAAATCAGTAACAGCAACACTCGCCACGCACAGAGCTCCTGAGGGACCATGGTCGGGGGCATATTTCTGGGAGGGAGATCATTTAACAATATCTAAAAGAGGCTTGAAATTTCCAGTCTCTCTGGCCCATTCATTGTATATCTAGGAATCTATTCTGAAAAATATACAGAAATGTTCAGGAACGTTCATAATGTAAGAACGTTTCACGCTGTGTCAGCTACAAAGTTAAAAAATTAGCTACAAACTATAAATCCGATGAAAAGAACATGTAACTATTTATTAGAACAGCCAAGGAACTGTTTCTTGGCAGAAAATGAGCTCCAATTGTGTCTCGTGAAACTGTGAAAAATGTTGTTCTGGCTTCCTCTTAACCTCTGCTTTCTCCCAGCTTCAGAATTTCTCTCGTCTTGCACCAAGTCAGTATAAACAAATGTCCCCAGAGAAAAACATCTCACGACCCTCAGTCTGCCCACCAGGCTCCTTCCTCCCAACAACTCCACTTCTTAAATCCTGTCTCTCTCCAAGGCTCTCTAATACCATAAAGCAGATTTTTCATTGTATTGTTCAGCTTTTCTACTTGTTCTCAGTAGGAAGTTTGGCCTAGTGGCCTGAAGCAGATATCACATAATTTATTATTGATTGAAAAGAAAAATGAGGATGTTTAGCTTATAACACAAAAACGCATCATATTGTATTTCATAGAATCTAAGATCCCATTAATTTTGAAATAAACCATTATGTTACATACCACTGAGAGGCGGAACTACGATACAAAACCTTTTATCACTTGGAATTTTTAATTTATTCTTACTGAAAATTTATTTTAAGAGCATTTACGTATATAAGTGATGAAACTACGAACACGTATGACCACGCCTAGCCACGTGAACTAAATCACAACTAATTTCAGAACAAAAGAAACGTTAAGACACTGTGGATTGTAAGACACATTCTGACTTCAGAGTAAATATGGAAAAGCCTCAAAACCAATGAAATACAAGAAATCCACAGAAAGGAAGGGCTGGGCAAGTCCACCAAATATAATAGTTGCATCTGCCTGGTGGGATTTGGGTGTTAATTTTCTTCCTGAGATTTTTGTCCCCCTCTAAATGTCCCAATTATTTCTAACGATCATTTATTGTTTTTAATTAGAATAAAGCAGTAGGCAAAAAATCTCTTGCCGATCCCAAATATCTAACTGCAATTTGAAGCATCTTTCTTGGGGATCCCATTTAAAACTTGAATTCAGACAGACCTGGAGAGAGAGAGCGATGGGTGTCTGACAGCACTCAGCTCTGGTTCTCCTCTGCCCTTCCCGGTCCCTCCTGCACCATCTTCTCTGCTGCCCTCCTCACCATCTCCGCCTCTCAATGTCTGCGTGTGCGAGCTCAGGGCTCAGAGTGCCTCTCGTATCTACACACGCTCCCCTGGTAACCTCGCCTGCAGTCTCGGCTTCAAACTGCATCTGCAGACGGGACCTCTTTCTTGACCTCCGCTCATATATCCCCCTTCCATCTCAACACCTTGGAGATCCAATAAGCATCCAACACTCGACCTGTAACTCTTTATTGGCCTCTGAAATACTGTATTGGTCCCCCTAAAAAGCCACCCTTCCCAGTTATCTGCCCTCAACAAAGGCCGCCCCCTCACTCCAGCATCGATGGCAAAGCCTTGGTGTCACCTGACCCCTCTCTGTTCTCACGCCTCTTGCACAGTCCACAGCATGAACTCCTGCTCTGCCGCGGACACAGGTGTAGACTCTGAACCGGCCTCTCCATCCCAGCCCCACTCTGCCAGGTTCCACGCAGAAAGCATCAGCCTGCTCAGATTGGTGGTCGTCTAAAACGGGATTATGCAAAGAACGTGGGCAGAGAGAAAGCAGCAGCCGGAGCTAGTGACAGCTGTGAGTAGAAGCAACTCTGTCCTGGGTGTGCGAGGGCCAGTGGGCACAGCCGGTGCCGGGTGGTCGTGGCTGCAGCCGGAGTCGCCGCCGCCCCGCAGAGCTGCCTCCTCAACACAGAAGCACCGTCTCCGCCAAGCCGTGCCCTGCCCCTAGCTCTGGGTCACCCGCCACTGTTTTCCACCAGCCAAAGGGAAGGCAGAGAGCAAGGGGGCTGGTTGATGTAGTTCACAAACATTTAGCGTTTCAGGACAGAGAATGAGGATGAAAAGGGTGAAGAGTTGGTCTATAGGGGAGAAAAGAGAATAGACAATATAACCACCTTGAACCCAACAGCCGACGTCACCGGCCCAGATTGCCACAGCAGCCTAAGTGGTCTCTCTGCTCCATCCTTGGGCCCTGATAGTATATTATGTATAATTACTACAGTATATAAGTATACTGTAATTACATCTGTTATGATGTATTCCAGAAGGCGGCATCATTATCATAACAGATAACAGCTCCATGCATGCTATTGCCCCTGAAGACCTTCCAGCGGGACCAGATGTGGAGGCATCCACATCGATGATCCTGACCTGTGTAGGACCAGGCTAGTGTGTGTGTGTGTCTTAGTTTTTTACCAAAAAAGTTTAAAAAGAAAGAAATTTAAGAGTAGGATAAGTCTTATAAAATAAGGATAGAAAGAAAATCTTTTGGTACAGATGTCTAATGCGTTTATGTTTTAAGTATTACAAAAGAGCCAAAAAGTTACCAAAGTTAAAATGGTTCTTCTGCATAGAGCAGCTTGTAAACATGGATACACAACTGAACACGTATACAAATCCATTTGTAGAAGAATGTTTTTGTTGTGTAAGTGGAGGTCCCTCTTATCTCAATATTTTTGTGGGTTTTTTTAAAATAAAAATGTCAAGATTGCCTTAAATAATGTGTGCAAAAGAGCTTTGTATGTTTTGGGAAGAGAAAATCAAAGATGAATCCAATGCAATGGTTATGAAACTTTTTTTTTAATGCTGTAACTAGCCAGGCAGTCAGATAACAATCTGATAGGCAAGTTTGGCCTCATCACCTGGCATGTTTCACCTGTGCTTTTGCACACGAATCCCACAGCTGTGCTGACCATCCCGTCTGGTACCTGCAGGTGAGAGGGCGGCTCTTTCCCTCATCTAATCTCAACACAACAGGCCCCTGCCCTGAGCCGCCCCCAACCATGGGCATGGCCTGACGCAGCCCTTCCTCGTGGCTGCCGTATGCCATTTAGTTCCCTCATATCTGAAACTGTCTATTTGTTTCCTTGATTAAAATCTGCAGACCCCTCTTTTAGTGGGCTGTTGGAGGCAGAGGTCCAAATTGCCTTGCTCAGAGCTATGATTTCAGGCTCCAGATTCACTTCAGCTAAATAGAAAAACACATTTCTGGAATGCAGAAAAGCTCCAGGATTTAAATATAACAAAACTAGAGACACACTTTGATCGTACAACAAGAAACAGTTCATCTTTCAGGCGCTGCCTTCTATGAAGTTCTGAGTCCACGTGAGCGACGGATGCAGGAAAACCCGAGTTGTTTGTTTTCCCGGTCAGATGTTTAATCACATAGGATGCTTGTCTGTGGGCCTCAAGAAATATCCCATTGTTCCCCATATGGAAAGCCCTTCTTTAAGTGCTGAATTCTGAAAACATCAGGTAGCTCAGACACCTTGAAAATGATTCAGTAGATTACTTATTCTACCAGAAAGTGCTTATTTCAGAGTTCTCGGTTGTGCAGTGGAGTATCTGCTTTCAACAGTAACCATCATCACTTTAAACCTTTGATTAAATGTTATGCCTCTCTGTGACAAGTTTATTCCACCCTGACAAAGGAAATATCTGGTTCCGAACTTATGTGAGTCTTTTAAAAATAGGGCTTTTGTGGCTTCCGTCTTTGTTTGCTGCCTTCTTCAAAGCTGCTTAATGGTTGGGATTTGCCCTTCAGATTTCATAACCAGCGATATGGGTGCCTTTTTCCACCATAAAAAATAAACAAGCATCCAGTAAACCATTACAGATTCAAAATATCCCAAAACAACAAATCTTGGTGTGGATGTGGAGAGAGAGGAACATTCATACACTGTTGGTGGGACCGCAAACAAGTACAACCTTTACGGAAAGTAGTATGGAAATACCTCAAAGAGCTAGAAGTAGAGCTACTATTTGATCCAGCAATCCCACTACTGGATATTTACCCAAAGATAAAAAAGACACTCTATAAAAAAGGCACATGCACTTGAGTGTTTATAGCAGCACAATTCACAATTGCAAAGATGTGGAAACACCCCAAGTGCCCGTCGATCCATGAGTGGATTAATAAAATGTGGTCTATGTATATCATGGAGTTCTACTCAGTCACAAAAAAATGGTGAACTAATACCTTTTCTGACAATCTGGATGGAACTGGAGACCATCCTCCTAAATGAAGTATTCCAAGAACGGAGAAACAAACACCCCATATACTATTAAATTGGAACTAAATGATCAACACTCATGTGTACACATGGCAGTAAAATTCAACGGAACTCAAGCAGGTGGGAGGGGGGAGGGGAGAGGGGTCAATTCACACCCAACAGGTACCATGCACACTATCTAGTGGGATGGGCACACTTGTAACTTTGACTCAAACTTACAAAATTCATCCAGGTAACCAAAACGTTTGTATCCTCATTATATTCTGAAACTAAAGAAAAAGATACAAAGAATGGAGGATGCAGCAAATGTTCTAGTAGGGCTCAGTCTTGGAGTTGTCCTAGACGTGGGAAAGCCTCCCACTAGACATGCAATACACCCATGTTGAAAGACACAGTTTACTAAAACCTCACACGCATGAATGATGTCCTTCCCTGGTGTCAGACTAATTACAACGACGCTCTAAATCAAAGTAAAACATTGGAATGACTCAGCAATACTCCTAGGCACTCACCCGGGTGAAGGTGTTAAAATGTGTTATTCTTATAGACTCTACTTTTGAATCATTAGGCAAGAAATCCATGTAGAGGCAGAACATTCACACGCTGACGGATTCCTAAATGTTCAACATTTACACATACTTAAGGAATCCAGAATCTGTCTGATGTTGCCTGGTTGGAACATTTTCTTCAATAAATACCAGGAAAAAACGAGTATAAGAGATGCCAACAATTTGGCTAAGTCTTTGAAAGTTGCAAAAACTCTTCCGACTGAATTGCTTTCAAAGACAGCTTGTCCATCATTTGGTGGAAGTGAAGGTGCTGCAGTTATCTTTGCTTGCTCTGAGATGATCGAAAGGCAGGGCTGTGGCATCTGGGGAGACACGGGCATCCCTGGGCCTACAGAAAGGGGGCTCAGGTGCGCTGGTGCACCTGGCTTCCATCTGGACCCTCCTCCCCAGTGGTCCTTCTGAATTTCTGCCAACAACGGGAGGAGAGAACCTGCTTCATAGACCCCTGAGCTGCTGCCTCATCTCCACATCTGGGATTTCACAGAGGCAATCGTTAATGCACCTATGCCATCAATAATCAATGACCTGTAATCACCTATATAATCAATCAACTCATTTAAAAAATCTGCACTAAGTGGCAATGTTCCAGCCTCAGCTGAGGCAGTAGGAAGATGATATTGCAGGACATCTAGTTTTCTGGATTTGTCTATAACAGGGCTTAACTGCTTACAGAGATTCTCACTCCAGTGTGAGATAAACTTAATTTCAGTCCCTTTTCAGTTCTCTGCCTCGACTTTTCCTTGCGTGTCCAAGTTGCACCGTGCATGTGTGCAGGTGGTAGAGCTCCCATGAGCCCACGTGACTGATAATCCACATAGGTCCCACGCTGCTTTTCCTGTGTTGTCTAATCTTATCAATTGCCCCTCCCCCACGTCAGTAGCCCATTAGCTGCCCAATTCCTCCTTTCCAAGGAGAAATCGTGGGATCCCCGAAAAGCAGGCTGCTAATGCCCACACACAATTTGCTGCCAGAACCCAACACGGGCAGGACCAGAGAGCCACCGGGCTGCGGCATCTGATAAAAGTTGAAATTCCAGTTGCCAGGGGTGACACCAGCCCGAGACCACCTACAAGCACCTGCCACATCCGTGTCTAACCCCACACCAGTCTGTGTTCTACAAAAGGCTTTTCCACATCTATCTCTACCACTGGAATATTAGAATGAGAGAAGACAAAGAAAACGGAAGATCTTATCTTATCGGAGAATTTAATGCTTAGTCCTCCATTTCTGGATTCAACTACCTGACATCAGAATACGGACTTGGGTTGTTTCTCCTGGCTGTGATGGGTGGAATTGGGTTCTCTCCAAGCCCAGCTGGTCCTCCCTCAATTTCAAAGCTGGCTGTGTCACCAAGTAAGGACTGTGGCTGAGTCAGGGGTGACAACCATATACCTGGTCATTTTCACAGATCTCTCAGCTATTTCTAATAATCTTCTGCATCAGAGGAGCAAGAAGAATTTAGTGGTCTGAGGAAATAGCATTTATTAATAGTAACAAGGAACTGCTAGAAAGAAAAAAAAGATCCCTTTTCAATTACTTTGTTTTAATAGTAAATAGTTTATCCAGAAGAGTGGAACGTGTTTTGATTACTTTTCAATCACTCCATTTAAGTCAAGGAGAATGTTCCAGTTTAGTGCTAATACGTCTTTAACGCTTCCCTGACATTTACTCATCTTTCATTTTATTTAAGACGGAGAAGAGTTCAGGGTTTTGTCAGGACACAGCATCCAGCTCTGTAAGACACGCTCTGCACTCGTTGACTGGTTTCCGTGGCTGCGTGGGTTGTTCCGTCCCCCCCCATGCTCTCTCCACCCCTTCTCTGCACCCCAGTAAGTGGCCCCATGCCGACAGCATCACCCGGACTCCTCGCTCTTGGGCTCCTGGTTAGGCTGGGCCAGTGAGAGGAAGCAGCAGGATGTCACAGGACCGGAGGACAAAGGGACCAGGGCATCTCTCCCCTTCCTCTGTGGTCTCAGCATCCCCCCGTTTCCACTGGATTCTGAGCCTGCTCCCTGCTATCTTGGCTCCCAGGGCTGACAGCAACCCCCACTGTTGCTGTTACCCGGACCCCTCACGATCTTTGTCTTCTGCAATCTCTCAAAACATCTTCTGCCATCTCTCAAAACAGTCCCTCTGTTGAAGCTGTTGTTCTGTCCACGCCAGGACCCAGCACAGAGTCACCATCTATCGATGACCAATGTGGGCAGAGACACCAAACACTGACTTTCCTCCCTAGTGCAGCGAGCTGAACACCACCTGCCACCATGACCAACACCCCCAGATGCGAATGAATTCCCAAGTCTATGACTATGTTACCTTATAAGGAAAAAGGGATTCTGTAGATGTAAGGACTTTAAGATGGGAAGAGGATCCTGAATGGCCCAGGTGGGTCCAATATAATCACAACGGTCTTTGTGACAGGGAGGCAGGAGGGTCAGAGTCGGAGGAGGAGATGCGAGGAGGGAAGCCGGTGCACAAGTCAGAGGGAGGGAGATCTGGGGGTTCATGCTGTAAGCTTTGAAGACGGAGGTCATGACCCAGAATGGGGTGTGGCCTTGGAATCCGGAGAGAGGAGGAAGTGAGTTCTCCCCTGGAGCCTCCAGGACGACACAGTCCAGCTGATACCTGGACTCTGATTTTGGACTTCCGGCCTCCAGAGCTGCCAGAGGATACATTCGCATTGTTTTAAGTTACTGCGTGTGTGACGATTTGTTACAGTAGCAACAGGGCACACACACAGCCGGGCACACAGGAAGATCATCTTCTCAGGTTCCCCTTCCAGCTGGGTTGGGATCACGTGTCTGACTTCTAATCAATGAGCCGTCCACGAAAGTGATTAAAAAACCATGTCCAGGCCTGGCCACAGAGCCCCTGGGACCTTTCTCGCTGTCTCTTCCCTACTCCGGTAACCGTGGAAGCTGCATGTGAGATGGAGCGAGGGTCCTGAGTGTCAACCCATCCTCAGATATGCACCACGAGCAAGCGAGCTGCTTTTCACTCACTGTGAGGCAAGCAGTCCTTAACGAGCTCATTAACATCAAAAAGAAGAGTCAATTTAAGGAAACAAAGTAAACGGTAGAAGCACATCACTCAATAACTTATTTACCGTGTACCTGCAGGTAGTGTGTCGATACACCTGCTCTCTAGAAACAAAAAATCATAACCCACTGATTTGTAGCATTTTCCAGCTTCCGTGGTGTAGATGCTCCCACTGTGACTTACTGCAATCAACCCTGCTGATGCTAACTGAACTTGGATTTGGCAGGAAATGCACAAAATCGACATGCCGGTGTAAGACAGCCCCAGCCCGCGAGTGCTGGGTGTTAGGACACGGCAGTGAGAGAAAGCAGACTTTGTCTGCGTGGAGCTTATGTTGTTTAGAGAAGACGTTAAGTGGAAAAGGTGTTGGAAGTGTTTGTGCGTGTGCACAGGTGTATGCGTGTGTGCGTATACACACACATGCACATGTAACGGGTGGTGGCCAGTGTCATGAGGAAAATATCTGGGGAGATACAGAAATAGAGGACCACTTTTATCCCCAAGGGGTAAGGAAGGCCCCTGTGCCCAAACGAGTTAACACCATAGACCACAGATTGCGCTTCTGGGACCGTCTCCTTGCAAGACTATCCCTTGGCTGGTGTTGGGGAACTTGGCTGATAAACAGGGCCCTACACTGCTTTTTTGTGAAATGTGGCTTATGCTGCACACCTGCTTCCCTCCTGGGAGAATGGAGTTTTAGCACATGCTGGACAGAGGGTGCCTATGTGACCTGACCCCCAGTAAAAACTTGGGGTTCTGAGTCTCCAGTGAGTTTCTGATATATGACATTCCAGGTGTGGCATCTATTTGCTGAAGGAATTAGGCACATCCCCTGTCACTCCACAGAGAGAAGACTCCTGGGAGCCAGCACCTGGTTTTCCTTGGACTCCCCCACACACCTGTTTCCTCCCCTGTGCTGGCTGAGCTTTAATGTTTTCCCTGTAACAAGTCATGGCCGTGAGTGCGGGTCCCGGGAAGTCCAAGAGCATGGCACCTGCCTCTGGCCAGGACCTCAGTGCTGCACCCTCATGCAGTAGATCATTCAAGACAGAGAAAACGGGGGCTGAATGTCATCTGTCACCAGGAGCCCCCCTGCAGAGAATAATCGCTCCCACAATAATGGCGTTAGTCCACTCATGAAGGCAAAGCCCTTGTGATATAATCACCACTTAAAGGGTCCCACCTCTCAACACCATCACAGTGGGAACTCCTTTTCAACCTGAGTTCTGGAAGGGACATTCAAATCACAGAAGTGACCCAAACTATAAATATATAAAAGGGACACGTTCCAGGTCACAGAGAGGCCAAGAGGGAGAGCTGGACAGAGCCGTAGGCCTCCCCGCCCATCAGCTCCCCGGAGGCTCAGACCACTAAGATCCGGTTTAGCCAGGATGAGACTTTTTTTCCTTTCTGAAGTGATTTACCATCAAATTAATGATTCAGACGTGGAACGTTAAGTGTGGGTGGATTAATAGGTATCACTGGAAGAACATTTGAAACTGCAACCTTAAAAGCCTTACATAAATTTTGAATGATGGGGAAGAAAAAAGAATAAAAGCTAATCTTACAGAGCAAAAGCGAGGAGACCCCTATTAACATGGCAGACGGCGAGCCGCGCTGACGTTCGTACAATCTCCTCGCCCTCCCACCTACCATCCTTTTCAATCGGGAAATTATGTTCTTTTCTGATCACGGCCGTATCCAGCATGTCAGCATTTCTCTGCCAGGTGCATTAATGCTGTCTCTCTTTCTGCATCTCTTTTGTATTGCATGTTAAAGGAACATTTAAAAAGAGTGAGAAACCAGAAGGACGATGACCCATTGAAAGTATCGGATGGGGGCAGAAGGGTCTCCCAGGAGGCCCCCATCGATGAATAAAAATGAACAGACACTGAGTTATACAGAATGCAATATGATAAGAAACCAAAGGGGGAAAATATATTAGCACAGAAAGTTCCTTAAAACCAGGACAGAAATAAAACTGTTTTATATAAAGCATTACCAACACTAGAAATTCACAACTAATATTTCTTTCCCCTCCCAATTCATTTGCCAAAAAAATTTTGTTTCCAAGTGAGAACAGCATATTTTCACTCTTTAGTAAGAGTAATTGTAATTAATGGGAAGTCCACTCAGTTTCGCCCGGAAATTCTTCCTTCTAGAGCAATCAGCCACTTTCTCTCCACAAAAGCAATAAATATGCTTGTGTTGACAGACACCCCAATTACCCTGATTCGATCATTTCACATTGTATACCTGTATCGAAACATCACATGTACTCCATAAATATGTAAAATATTATGTACCCATAGCAATTAAAACAGTTAAAAGGTAAAAGCTTTGACACCACACAGCAGAGTGCAGAAAAGAATCGGGAAAGGTGGACGAAACTCCCATCTGCAAGATTCCATCCTCGTTTAGAATTTCTAGGGACTGAGAAGTAATGGCCCTTTTTAATTTGGAGAGTGAATTATGTTTCCCTGTGTCCAGGCTCTGGCCAAGTGGAAAAGTACTACTTTCAAACACTTCTCCGTCTCACATTCTAGCTATTAAACTCCAAGGTTTCCTTTGCCCAGTAAAGGGGCTTCTACAGTCACGGAGGAGGAAACGGGGGCCCTGGTTCTTGGCCATTCTGGGGGGAAGCGGTCATTCCCCAAACCCGGCACTTGGAGGGAGCCGACGTTAGGTAAAGGTAGCAGATTGGTCACCGCTTCCTGACTTTCATCCTGTGAGAGGGGGGTGGTGGCTGACACCAGGGCAGGACACAGCGCAGGCGGCGAGAGGTGGCCAAAGCCTAGGTCTATTCCACAGGGCGAGCTGACAGGGTTTGCTGATTAGACGTGGAGCACGAGACAGACTCTGCACTTACTCCGCCAAGCCGACCTCCCTCATCTTCCCCTTGCACTCACTCCCATCTCCCAGACTGACCTTCCTTCCGTTGCAAAGTTCAAGGGAAGAACAAGGCCAAGACCTGGAGGACCGACTCCTTCGTCCCAGATACAGTCGCCAATCAAGCGCCAGAGATGGCATCTCATAAACAGCTTGACGCTGAGAACACGGGTCACTCACAACTGAAAAGGGACAACATTAGCCAGTAGGGTAAGACCCAGCTAGTCCTCCTTTTGAAGAATTAAAAAATCATATTTAATTACCCTTAATTAGCTAATTTACTCATTCTATTCATGCGGTGCCAGCGTTTGACCTAAGGAACATGTAAGACGTCATGGATAAAGAACGTATTTACAAAAGCCATCAAGGACATCAACAAAAGCCCTTCACCTGTTGTCTTTGGGGTTCCAGCCACCTGCAGTGACCTTCTGTTCCTTTAACCTAAACCCTGTTCATCTTTTAAGAATCAGGTCAAATTCCACCTCCAAAGTGAAGCTTTTTGTCTGACCACCCTCACCTTGCATCCCATTTTTCTCTAAGTTTCTAAAGCAATTATTATTTGTTCAGTTCATTGTATAATTTAGCCACAGAGTTCCGTGTGACATTCCTGCTATTATTCTAGAACTGCTATTTAGATTAGTTTTTATGAACATAATATTTTATCAAATCCTAACCCCATGAACTCAATCAAAAGGAAGTTGGCTCAAATTAAGATCTTGTATTAGTTGGACACACTGATTACAATCAGAACATTTTTGTATATTAACAAAAAAGAAAATAATTTTGTTAAATTTACAATTTAATTCCAGTCTACCCAGTTTGCTTCAGGAAAAAAAAAAGGGGGGGATTAAACTCTGAAGTGTTGAAGACGTTGGTTTCTTTAATCACGGAAAGGCAGCCTCATGCTGGAAACATCACTTAAATTTCTGAATTTAAATATCTTATTTCTCAGTGGTGATAACATACAAAGCTCAGGAGACAACCAAATAAAGTGAATATATGAAAGGGAGTTAACCTAACAATCAGAGAAAAAGCATCAAGATTCAATGTTACTTCCATGGTCCCTAAGATACTAGATGTGCAAATAAATATGAATTGCCAATTTCACAATATGACAACCAAAAGAAGCACAGAAAGACAAATCTCTTACTCATATGAGGGGAGCTAAAAATTAAAACAATTGATATCTTGGAGAGAGTAGATGATGTTACAAGAGGCTGGCAGGGTACAGGGAGGGGTGGAGGATGGTTAATGGGTACAAAAATACAGTTAGATAGAATGAAATCTAATATTTGATAGCACAAAATGACAATAGTCAACAAGTTAGCATATACTTTAAAGTAACTAAAAGAGTGGAATTTGGGTGTTCCTAACAAAAGAAATAAAAGTGCTTGGGGTGACAGATACCCCAATTACCCTGATTAGATCATTCCACATTGTATACCTGTATCGAAACATCACATGTACTCCGTAAATATGTAAAATATTATGTACCCATAACAATTAAAAAAGTAAAAAGGTAAAAGCTAGAAAGATCTGAAAGTTAAACTTAAATGTTCAAAATATTATGATTCAGGGGAAAAAAAATCACAGCAATTATTTGAACACCACCTAATTACATAGCAATGAAAAACTGGTTAATGAAATTGTGTTACATTCCCTATCACCGTCTTTATCACATTTTGCATTGTTGTTTATTTAATTATCCGGGAGTAGAACACTGAAAGTGCAAGGACTTCGTCCTGCTCAGCATCTATTTCCAGTTTCCAGCACAATGCCTGGCATTTAGGATGCCCTGATCCAATAGAAAATTGTTGAATAAAGCACAGTAGTTACATAAATTAGGCAGCTGCCAGTTAAAATAACACCTTAGAATAAAAACATGTAACAATATGGGGATGATTCCAATATACATATGTGTGCAAATATACAATGATACTATACTTTTGGAAACAAAAACAAAGGCCCCTATATACTTATGCAAATAAACACACCTGAAGGAATAACATTGTAACAAAAATAGAAAACCCAATAGTAGGTTAGGCAAAAGACTTGGACAGACATAACAAGCTCCAAAGGCAACTCCCGAATATAACATGCAGCGTAAGAAGCCATACAAAAACAGTGCATGCCATAGGCCACCAGTTATGTAAAACTCAAGAACTGGGAAAACTAATGGATAATCAGGATAATGGTGGCCGTTAGTAACGAGGGTTGGTTACCGGGAGGATGTGAGGAGAGGTTCTGGGTGTCAAGGATATTCTATCTCTTGATCAGAAATATGTTACTTTGTCACCATTCACCCATGCCATTTACTTTGTAGATGCTACATTTCACAAATACATGTGTTTAAAAATATCAACATGGGTTCTTATGGGGCATAAAATTTACGATTGATGACCGATTTTTCTTCATTTTTCTTTTCTATTTCCCGTAGTGACAAAGTATTGCTTTTATAACACTCCCATGATATATATATATAAAAAAGTAGTTTTAATTAGAGGATTTGGGACCACTGCTAAAATGCCATGGATCGGTGTATGAGGAAAGAACACAGAACATTCCAGCTGGGTTGGGCAGAGTTCAGCACAGTGAAATCTCCCAGGGATCTTGCAGTGCTAGAAGTCTAGCCACTCCCCCCCCAAGAGAGCCATCATCACCCCAGGAGAGAGTCCATTCCACTGTGATGCCCGGAGGGAAAACACAATGGGGTCCCAGTCTCATCCCTTCTGCAACTCCTACAGACCACCGTTCTGAGGCACAGGCAAGGTGGGGAAGGCTGGAGAGTAAACATTTGAGGCAAAAGGAAGGTCACTGTCCCTACTCTGGACTCCTCCTTGCTCCACTGTCTCCCATGCTAGATCCCAAGCGTCTGGACCACCCAATCCCCACACACTTTCCTCCTCACTCCTTCCCCCTGCCCTGGGAATGCACATGAGCATCCCACCCTCCTCCTACCCACTCCACAAGGGTGTTTCTCTTTTATTTCCATTATTTCCTTTCTTTTAGGTAATAGACAATCTCAGAAACAAATTGCATTTATTGCTGTTTCTCTAAAGAGGAACCGTGCCCTACGAAAGTCATCTTCTTTATAGATTTTTCACTTATAACAGTGCGATACTACTTCTTTTTTATGGTACATGGAAACTATTTTCCCTTGATGTTGGTTTCACATAGCAGAAATAAATAAATATTTTACTGGCTGTAGAAATACAACTCACACAGAGAAAAAAAATGTATTTTGTTTCTGAAATATCGCCCTTCCAAAGTATTTTTATAAGCACTTTACACATAATATAAAATGTTGAATAATTCTGAAACAAATATACTATGTTTCAGGAACTGCAAAGAGATTAACGTGAAAAGGGATTGTGAGATTCGGGAGCCATTTATCGTTCAGCGAGACAGGGGTTGGCAGCTGGAAGCGGAGCCACAAGGCTTCTTGAGGAATTACTACTTCAAAGAAAAACAATAATAAGTTTTATAGCACTGGAAAAAAAAAAACTTGTAAACTTGCCACATACAAACTTTAAGATAAAAATGTTCTAGGAGAAACAAAAATACCCTTGTTCATCGCTTCCTATAAAAGTGAATTTAAAAGAGAAAGTCAATCTTTGGAATAAATATTTACAGGAATATTAATGCGTTTGTGGACCACGCATTCAATCAACCTAAGATGTGGTTTCTTAACTCGGCACTACTGATCTATTCGACTGGATAATTCTTTGGGGGCAGGTGCTATCCTGTGTCTTCTAGGATGTTTAGTGGCATCTCTGGCGTCTACCCAACCTATGCCAATAGCACATCTAGGACACAATAGCACAGCTAGGACAACCAAGAATGTCTTCAGACATTGCCAAATATCCTTGGTGTAAAAAAACATGTCAACCTAGTTTGACAACCGTTACTCTAGAAGTAGTATAGCTTAGCCCTCCCAATGCTTAATCATATGGTGTTTTAATATTTTCTAATTAGTTGACAACATTGAAAACTTGGGCTATTTCCCACTGAAATCTTCACGTCTTCTATCACTCCAGTTATCAGAGATAAGGAATCTCCGAGCTTATGTTCCACTGTTGTATAAATTGGCTAGACACAAGCCGCAGCCCCATTTAGAAAGGGTATGCCATCTGCCATATAACCTACAGTCCATACCAGTCCCTATTGCCTCTCAACAACTGTGTCCGATGTCCCACTTAGCACTGGGCTGATGCTGGTCTTTTTGTCTTACACCTGCCTGTCTCATTCATAGATAGATCGTCTCTGGCCCCTATGAAATTTGAATTTGCAGCATCTACTCTGAATGCGAAGGACCTAGAAAGTTCTGCTATGAGTAACGAGTTTTTGGCAAATGAAATACAAAGATCAGTAAGGGAACTACCTAAAGATCAGTATCAAAAACCCTCATCATGATCCCACTGAGGCCCAGCATAGCTGCCCATTATCTGATCTGTTGGGTGAAAATTACCACCGTGCTCCGAGGGCTCATCTCTCTGGGGTTTGCATCCCTCGTGGCAATGCCCCAAAGACTCACCTGCAACCAGCGGAGTGGTAATAAAATCATGCTGCCCTCTGATAATTTATCAGTCATCCATCATGAAACAAAGTCGACAGAAATTCTGTAGCCAATAATGCACTCTATTGATCGGCTATTACTGAACGAGCTAAGTTGATTAAATGAATCTCCTACTCATTTTTCAAAATTTAGAATGCCTCAGCTATAGCTGAGAATATAATATAGATTATAATATTCTACCAAATACCAGGGGAAAAAAATCAATGAGATTGGAAATCTCACTGCTAAACCTAAGTGGTCATATTAATCCTTGCTGCATAATGAATGGAATTAAAATAATCATTAGCTGCCTCGACAGTGCACACACCCTCCACCAAACCCATCAGGTAGACTTTCCTGCAGGAGGAAAGAGTGAAGAGCAGGAGGGAAGAAGAAAAGGAAGGGAAAGGAGCAAGTGAGGGGAGGAGAAAAAGGAGAAGAGAGGAAAGGGAAGAAGGAAGAAACAAAGGAAGGGAGGGGAGGGAGGGAGGTGAAACAGTTGGGTTGTGTGAATGCAATAACATGCATCAAGCTAAAGACTGCAGAGACAAAGAAAGGAAGAAAATCCCAACACATTGTAACAAGACATGAACACATTCCTACCGCAGGATACACTGTAAATCTTCACCTTCTACTAGGAGAAGGAATTGGAAATCAGGAGAGCTCTGTTTGGAGATAGAGCCACCTGCCCTAAATGAGTCAGGCAAACCCGTTCTCTTTCAGGCCAATTCTCATTGATTTAGGGTCCTTTATCAAGAAAGAAGGTTCAGGACAGAAGTAAACACTGAGTACGGTAGTACCAGAGACTTTCATTCCCAAAGGAGTAGGGTCAGTGCCAGCCTAGTAGAGCCTGCTTTCAGCCTGCAAGACACCTTATCCACAGAAGACAATTAACACATATCCCAATGGGCTTTTTCACCTTAGGTGGTCCAGAAGGAAGGAAGGAAGGAGCGCCACACCCCTGCTAGGGAGTCCTACTTGGAACTGAACCCTCTCACGGCCTTCCCCCAAGTCGTGGGGCCTGAGCTGTCCCATTCCTCCTCGGGAGAGGAACGTAGGCTCCATCTGCATCTGCTCCAGCCCAAGGGCTGGGTTCCCAAGCTATGCAAACAGAAGACTGGCCTCAGCCTTACCCTCAACCTGCTGTTGGGTGACGTAGAGAGTGATGGGTTATGGATATGGGCTCACTCCTGTGCAGCATTTCAGAAGGACAACTCAGCACAAACCTGCATGGATCAATATGCAAGGATTAGAGAGGGGAAAATGATGACTATGTCAGAAGACACGAGTATAGACAAATGACACGAGGAATCAGACACCTGCCCCCAGACCTCCCTTGGCACCTTGGTTATGTTCTCAGAATGCAGACAAAGCCTTGCAAACAAGGGAAGGCACTGGGCCGAGATCTCGTTTCCACCTGGTCCCTTGCGAAGTGGGTCCCAGAACAGAAACAGACTCGAGTTACCAGGAGGGTGTGTTGTGCAGTGGGGGAGGGGCACTGCCTGGCCCTTGGACGACACCATCTGGCTTCAAATCTGGGCTCCAGCTCCACATTTGCTCTGTGATTTTAATAACTTTCCTTGACTTCTCCAACTCTCAGTTTTCTCGTCTGTCAACTATGGGTATTCGCAGCAACCGATTCCTAGAGCGGTTGTACTTGATGTGTTAATCTATGAAAATGAGTGCCTGATACATTATTTATTCATCTTCAACAAGCAGAAGCTATTGTTACAGAACAATAGAGAAAAATGCATTCCTTAACCACCTGCTGCTCACAAGAGAAAGTGGAGTAGCGGGAAAATGATATGGTCTTGAGAGACTCTTAAATAACCAATAGTATATTGAAGAACATTAGTAAGTTGCACAAAAGCAAGTTTGAAGAACAGTATCATCTCTGGATAGCAGGAAAACAAGAGGAGGAAACCACCTCAACTGTGGCTCTACCTGTAATTTCTGCAAAATGGCATCCCAACAACCATAGCAATAAGATTTGGGCTTTTTGGCAATGGTCACCGAGTTGGAAATTAGGAGAAATGATCTTAAGTCCCATCTATGTGACTTTAGATGAAGAACATTAAGTCTTGGGGGCTTAAAGCTTATTCCCAAGACGAAGACAAGAGTCAAGGTGCCATTTTAAGCTTTGAACGTCTGAGACGTTGATACACCGAGTAGGAAATCTTGGCATTTTATCCTTAAGAGAAAAGGGCACATAATCACAGCTGACCTCAGAGATGTTTTAAAGAATCCAGGATCACGACTGGGGTCATTATTTGTTCCCAAACAACATCCATCTCTGTAGTGTGCCACAAAGTATGCAAAATCATGATCCTGAGAATGTTAAATGATTTTTTGTTGTTGTTGTTGTGTTCTCCTTACAAAAGCATCTCATAGCCGGTACATGACAATAGCTTCCAAGAGAAAATGTCTTAAGGGTTCAAATACCAAAAAGTTTTAACGACAGCTGTCTGCAAGAAAGTAGGCCATACAAAAAACACATTCCCTCCTGGGTCCTTAAACAATTAAGGTTTGGCTCCATGTACAGTTGTGGAAAATACATTAGGACTCCCACAATACAAACATGTGCCCCGAGTCTGTCTCCCTGGGGTGCCTGTGGTCTTCCCTTCCTCAGGACCCTGTAGAACAAATTGTCATCTGCATGCACCTGATACAGACCCAGTGGCTTCCAGCCCCATGAGTCCATTGATTGGCTCTGTCCCTGGGACTGAAATTGATGAAAACCCAGTTCTTTCTTTGAAGCACCAGAATGCAAGAATTGCATCAATTTCAATTGCCTTCTGGCTTCTAGAATAGGAACCCACTGGGAAGTTAGACCAAGTACAGACCTGGCAAAATTGAGAAAATGAACACATTGCTTTAAGTTCACTGAAGATACACTGGGCGAATCTCACTATGTCAGTGTAACCAAGAACGTTTTTAGGAAGCCCTTCCTGATGCACAGGTGAGGGTCTGCCTCCGGGGCCTGGGTCTTCTGTCAACGTCCTCTGCACTTCTGGGTTCAGACACCTGCTTTCCATGTCTTCCCAAATCTTCCCACATCCACACAGCCTCTCCTCCCCCCACACACACACACTGGAAATTCTTAGTTTGCTCTTAGGGATTGTGGTAGACAGAATAAGGCTCCCTCCCTTAGGAAAAAAAAATACATCCACATCCTAATTCTGGAAACCTGCCCACCTGTCTGCCTGTGTGGCAAAAGGGACTCCACAGATGTGGTTAAGTTAGGAATCTTGAGACGGCAAAATTACCCTGAATTATCAGTATGGGCCTTTATAGGAGAGACGCAAAAGGAGACATTATGATTAAAGCAGAGGGTGGAGCTTGGGCAGCCGCTAGGAGCTGGAAACAGCAAGGAAACTCATCTCCTCTTGGAGTTTCCTTAAGGCACCAAGCCCTGCAGATGCCAGACTTTAGCTCAGTGAGATGCATTTCTGACGCTGACATCCAGAAATGTCATAGAGAAAAAATATGGGAGTTGTTTTTAGCCACTAAATTTGGGCTAGTGTGTTGCAGCAGCAACAAGAAACAACCACAGGTGTCTACACTGTTGCAACACAGCTCTGCAGCCAGCCAGTGTGGATTCTGGCTGACGGGCTCACTAGCTCTGTGGGTGTCTTCAGCCTCCACATCTGCAAAACAGGGGTAACAGCACACACTATCCTATGAGTTATTTTCATAGTTATTACCCTGGAGACAGTGCCCAGCTGATACCACGCCTGGAATGTATGTTAGCTGTTGCTAATTGTATTTAACGTCAATTTTCAGCTGCTTAATATTGCAACTGTTACAAAGTTACAATAGTTCCAGGGACGTGCTTTTCCCAACTTTGCACCAAAAGTGCTATTGATACAAAGTTTCTGCTCCAGAATCTCACGTGTGCAAAAGATTACTATCTAATTATTAAAATCAAGCGGGGGAGGGAGAGTTGATGTTGCCCCAGCCAGAAGAGACAGAAATGGAGCCTGTGACAAACACATGTCTGCAGGTGATTATGAAAAGCAGTGCTGAGTGCAGAGATGACGTCTTGCAGCCCTGCCAATACCAGTGTCTGTGAGCCGTCCGGGCTTCCAGCCGAGGCCGCGCTGAGACCAGGGTGAGGGATTAGGGTGCCAGGGCCTGCAGGTTTAAGGACACGCACCCTCGGGTGCCCACACTGGCATGTGCCACCCGGACAGTGAGCACCTCCTGAAGCTTTATGCCCTGGGCTCCTTACTGGGACTGCCCTACCCCAGGTCCCGAGAGAACACGGATGCATAGACAAGTCCTCAAACTAGAGGTTTATAAAGTCTCCCAGAGGCGAATGTACAACGGCATAAAGGCAGGAAAGTTCTTCCAACCTGTGAGACGTCCCCTTCCAAACCAACACTGACTGGTTGGAATGTCGGGTAGGAAAAGTTCTACTTCATCGCATTTGCTCATTTTTAGAGTATTTCCTTGTGATGGGGACTCCTACAGAAGTGATACCCACAAAACGCCAGAAGACTCGGTAACAGACCCGGGGCAGGGGGGTGTCCTCCAGGTCACCTGATCTTCGCTGCCCTCCCACCACCAGCCATCTCCCGAGTGAATTCTCGCTCACAAATGCAAGGGCTCCAACCCCACTCTCTCTCTCACTAATATCTCCATCCCTCACTTTCTCCGTTTCAAGAGGGAAATCATGACAGCATCCCACCGCACAGGGCCATTCAGATTAAGCAAGTCGATGTCCAGGTCTGGAGCTTAGGACAGGGTCTGGCACATGAATAAGGACTCTTTAGTGTCAGCTGTTCCTATCACCATAAAGATATTACCTGTTTTGCTCCTGCCTGGGGGTAACTCAAGATACAGGGCACAGTATATACTTAATAGGACCTTTGTTAAATAAGTAAAACAAAAAGCAAATTAACAAACCGGAGGAAACAACTTCCAAAGGGTAAGAATGATACAAATTGTTCACCTGTGTAGAAGTTAAGATCTCTCATGCTACATGAATCCCATAAATTAATCTTTCTCTGGTGCATACAGACTCACCCCAGCCCTGCTGAACGAGGACCCTAGAGAAACCCTTCGGTGATTT
>VBSM01000883.1:1009916-1020015 GCA_008086735.1 Cheirogaleus medius | reverse complement strand
GGTCGTTCACTCCAGCAGATCCGTGTTTAAAAGACACACAAATCCCACCACTTCTTCCCACCTGCAGTGCGACACCATCACCTGTAGGTCCTGCCATCTGCCGGCCCCTCGACCTGGAGTTTGCTTTTCTGCGATGTCTCCTTGGCTCATCCCGTCGTCTCCTGCAGGAGCTGCCTGACTGGCTGCTCCCCCCACCCCCAAACCCCGCTTCCACACATTTGGAAGTTGCGTGTGCACACAGGCGCTTCAACTCACCTCCCTGATTTTCCTACGTGGCACTTGTCACCGTCTGACATACACGAACGAATGAGCAAATGTACACAGTACTTCCTCCCCCTCCCATTAGGATGCAATCTCCACGAAGGCAAGAACCTGAATGTTTCCCATGCATCTATCTCAGGGCTTGGCACATGGAACGTGCTGGATAAATATCTGTCCAATAAATGGATGGCTGTTGAGAAAGTGGCAAGCGGTGAAACAGAGGCTTGTAAAACAACCTGGCTGTGGACGTGGCAGGGGCTCTCTGCCTGCTGAGGTCAAAAGATGGCACAAAGAGGCATTTGGGTCTGAATAATGAGTAAGAATCTTCCAGGGGCCATCACAGGAAGGGAGGTTCCCAGGGAATGGTAAAAGAGTCCAAAGCATGAAGGTACCAACTGCGTCTGATCTAATACCGTGGCAATGAGACTGATGAGGATGGTTTTTATTTTGATGGTAAAAAAACAGGCTTGGACGACCAGCTTCACCTGTGCAAGGGGGGAGAGGCAGCAGCTCAGATTTTTTAGCTTGGCCAACTGGGAGCATGTGATGTTACTCACAGGCAGAGGGATTGAGGAAGAGAAGCAGGGTTCCTGGAAAAATATAACGAGTTCAGCTTGAGTTCAAAATTATCTGGGCAATATTCCAATGGAGATGTCCAATATGTAGCTGAGAAGAAGGTTCTGGAACTCAGGAGTGGCTGGATCCTCTGACATAGAGCACACTAAGTGAGAAGAGAAGACCACCCAGGGCTCCTAGAGCACCCACCACCCACATCCTTCCGCCCTGTCGGCTGCAGATACTTCTCATTTGGCAAGCACCTTCTCCTCCAGTGTCACCTGAAAGCTTGGACATGGACAGGTGTCTGCCCACGACATTAAGAAACAGAAGTGGGTCCCTCACCACGGAGAGTCTGAAACGCAGGCTCTTGTAGACTGGGCCCCACCAAATCCCTCGCTTCTCATACCTGCACCTTCAGACTCTGATGTCACCTGCCTGGACCATTTAGGGGTTTGTTTATATGACCTCTGAGCTACAGAAACAACAGAAGGAAAGAGGCTGAGAAAGGAGACAGACAAGGAGTGATTAGCAGAGAGGAGAGCCAGGAAAAGAAAAGGGACGCAGCCGCTCCACCGGGGTTCTTCAGTAGTAGTTGTTATTTGATTTGTTACTATCATCATCGATACTGGTTTTGTTTCTAAAAATGTTCACACTTCGATTTTAATTGACTCTGCACAGATGTGCACACAACACCCACACAGTGTCAGAGTTGAAGTCCGGCTACCGAATTCAGTCTCAGAAGGCGGCAGGGCCGGGGCTCACATCTCACATTCCAGAGCCTCTACCGTGAACCAGCCTTGCGTCTCTGCAAGTGTGTGGGTTGGGGGCGGGGCACACACACCTGCACAGGTGCTCCTCTTCCTCCCCACTGTCAGACAAGTGAAACCTTCATGAGCCATCATCAACCACAGGCACCTCCTTCCAGTGAGACAGCAGTTGACTCTTTAGTATGTTGGTTTACAAATGAGTCTGAAAGAATCTCTCTTCCTTCCCAAGGTGTGAAACTTTCTTCAAGAGATTCCTCCCCACCCCCGGTAGGTAGACCTGACTCGTGGCATTTGTAGATTCTTGAGGATTTTCAACGTACTCTATTCCATCGTCTGCTAATAAAGTCAGTTTTAATGAATCTTCCTCCATGCATGTCCTTTTATTCATTGTCTTTTCCTTACTGAACTGGTAGGACAGCCAGTCGCATGATGCATCAGAGAGCAGGCATCCGTCCTTGGTCCCTCTCTTAGAAAGCATCCAGGCTGCCACCATCACGGATGAGAGCTGCTGTCCATCAGAGGATGTCTCTTGTTATACTGCGAAAGTTATTTTCTATTCCTAGCTCTCTCAGAATTTTTATCATCAATGGTATTGATTCTGCATCTATTCATGGTTTTACCCTGCCATGCCGTCAATGTGGTGAAATACACCCAGCATCGTAGGCTAACAGTATTTCCAGACAGAAGGCGTACGAGCCAGTGGTAAGGAACTGAACTCAGAAGGCCATGAGAGCTGTGTCATGTTCGTGAGATTATATCACTGGTTAACTTTTAAAAGCCAAGACTTTGACCCTCTACCAGAGGATGAGGAGGGGAGGGGAGGGAGAGGAGGAGGAAAGGCTGGTCAATGGGTACACAAAGCTACAGTTAGACAGGAGGAATGAGTTCTGATGTGCTTTTGTACGGCGGTTGACAATAATGCATCATGGATCTCAAAATAGCTAGAAGGGAAGGTTTTGAATGTTCTCATCACAAAGAAATGATACGTGTTGAAGGTGATGGCTATGCTAATATATACCCTGATTTAACCATTGCGCAATGTATACATGTACCAAAACATCACAGCATAGCCTATAAATACATATAATTATTCTGTATCATAAATATATATTCTAAAGAGCCAAGAATTTCACATTTAAAAATCTATTTCTGCTTTCTCAAACTTCAGAAGTTGGGGCGATGCTGGGCCCACGCCCCCACAGCGCAGCCAGAATACCCGAGTCCTCAGAGCAGGGTGCATCCCACGGCCCTTCACCAGCATCTGCCCCCTCCCGCCCCTTCAGGCAACTGTCAGGGTCCTGGGAGATGCCGATTCAGGACCACACCCTTAAATTGTCGGTTGAGACGTAAAGGTAGCTTCAGAAGGCATTCACTGTTGGACCCTCTTCCCCAGCCGAGATTAATGATGTTTTCATTATCACTCTGCAATAAACCGCAAAGAACTGCTTGGTTTTTGTGCTTTAAATACAGATCGCCCGATAAGCCCGCGTTGCATAACCCATTGAGATTTGCAACCCCACTGCCAACGCCGGGATGACCCGGTCTTCTGCTAAAGAGGAATCCCGGAAAAGCTTGTGGCCATTTTCAAATAGCTCTCCTGGAAAGCAAGCTGATTTTAGTACAATCTCAACTCCTCACTTTGCGATCCTCCCCCTTCTCGATACTTTCTCTGCCTTGTGATCTTAATTAAAACTAAACTCATCGGGGACGCTAACTCACACTACGTTAATCTCGTATAATGTGTCATCAAACCTCAACTATTTATTATTTGCTTAAACAAAATCCCAGTTCCTTAAAATAATGATGAGTGAAGCAGTGATTTGCAAACACTTCGCCCCCACACTGTTGTGAAGATGTTTTTAATGGATTATATCCCCAGCCACTCACAGGCAGAGAGAGAAACCCAGATGACCTCAACACATGAAGAAATGTCAAGAAGGGGTTAAGGTTTTACTGTATTTCAAATGCTTATGTTTACAATTTAACAGCCGCCCCCAAACACACACCTCAACGTATGTGTATCATCGGAATGTAACGCAAACTGTCCAAATGTTAAAAACTCCAAGACTGTGAGACTTGGGTCAAACAGCCCTTTGTAAATACCATTTCCCTCTTGCACTCTAATATAAAAGGCTCTGATTCTGTCAACACCTTGATAAGGAGGAAATTTGGAAGAAAAAAGCCAGCAAATCAAACGTTCACGCATCAACACGGAGGGTGAAATAAGCCGTAAGACCTTTGTGTGCCCAGGTAAGCTCTGTCAAATTATCCTTTTATGCTACTTGGGAATTTGAAACGTCTCTAATATTTCATCCAGAGAGTTCTGCCTGATAATCTATGACTTATTTAGGACTCTTCAGCTGCGAGCAAGAGCAACATTGTTGGCCATTAATTGCTGTGCAAAATTTAGGGTGTTTTAGGGAGTTTCGGTTATGCTATGAGAGTTGGTCCCTGAAACAAAACTAAACTCGAAGGACATGACAGGGCCCAGAGCAGCTTTGGGGACCCAGGTGCAGGATCAGGCTCTCACCACTGTTGGTCTTTGTGAGCCATTCCACCGGGAACAGCACCCATGGGTCCGGTCTGGCACGTGAGAGCACCCATTTCTTGGCTAGGAGAAAGGAGGTGTCTTAGCTGATATTTCCCCCAAGACTGCACTCAAAGAGGGGCAGGGTGGTCCCTCAAAGCAGCCTGGGCGAGAAGCTATCGGAAGAAAAAAGAATGGATGTTGAACAGGCAAAAGCCACAGATGCCCTCTGCCTTGTGCATGAGGATGTCACATACGTCTTCCAGGACTGAAGGGCATGGCTGTCAGGGCTTCCTTAGGGCAAGCGAAGCAAACCATTCTCTCTCCAAAGCTGGAGATAGTTGTTTACACATATGCTTCTCTGTGAACTTAGATTCACTAGAACCTTGTCTGTCTGTGCAGCTGTCTTGGGATGTAAGGATAAAACCCCTCCCAAATTTCCTTTGATCTGCACCCAGTGTTGACATCTGAATCTCCCAGAGTGAATGGAGGAGCATGGTCAACATTTCTCACCGTCTTTGTCTAAAAAAGTGCCCAAGGGGCTGCAACATTGAAAAAAATTACAGTGCAATGCAAGATAAAGAGTCCTTTAAAGCCAATAGAGCTCTTGCATTATTCAGATCTGAAAGAAATCAGAAAGTATCTTTTTCCCTACACTTAATCCAATTGATTAAGAATTGTTTTGTAAGGGCCTTTCCAAATGTTCTCCAAATCACAAAGCGATTCCAGTAAAAACACCGCAGACCAAATTCTGGACGTTTCACGAATCAGTAAGCACATTTATTTAAACAATTTAGAACGATTTAAAATGCTTTTTCTTTAACCTCCTGAAAAATAAGGGTAGACTGACAAGTTAATTGAAAAAAAGACATGTGCGCTCACACGCGTGATATTCAGCAAGTACTGGAAATGAAATACTTAAAATCCCTCCATTTCAAGAAAAAGAAATTAAAACGGTACATTTCAGGGGTGTTTCGTATTATCATACAAAGCATATTTGCCCGCCCAGTGGCCATTCAGTGTTGGAATCTTGATGCATGCAAAGTGCTCTGCTAACTGTAGTGGGAAAATAGTTTTAAATATTACTGAGTTTTTCCCCTTACCTTTGATTTTTTTCCTTACTTTTGTCATAACCTTTCACCTCCATTCCTGTACTAGACCCAAAGACACCCCCCACCCCAGGCCTCAAATACCCCTGTATGTCATAGCATAGAAGTGAAGAATAAAAGCAAACTCCCGGCTTTTGAGTTTTAAAAATCAAGGTCCACTTGGCCTTAGACATTAGATTTTGAAGACTATGTGCATTATCCCAACTCTCAGAGGATAATTCTCCAGTCTGAGGAGAAGGGAGATATATATATATTTAAAAAAAGAAGAGTAGGTGCTGGAAAGAGCTTCTGAGAAAAGAGCCCTTTACCCAGCAGCCTACTCCTTGGAAATACAACCAACGGGAGCTGGGCAGAGAGAGAGGAGATGGAATTCCTCCCCACCCCTAGCCCCTCAACTCCAGATATACCAGCAGATCCAAAGCAGAAAAAAAGAATCTATGCCCTGAATTTCTATGTAGAATCTTAGGAGTTAAAACCTATCCATTTCCCAACTCCACTGTGGCAAGATGATAATAAAGCCAATAGCTCTTGAATTATTATAAAGAGAGGTGATATATCTGGCTGCTAAAGTCAGGAACTTTGAGAAACTGAGGCAACAGCACTAACAGTCTCATGACCCCCAGGAGGAATAGGAGAGCAGTTCTTTATCGGAAAGGGTTCATGCTCTGAAAGAATCAAGGTGTCCGACAAAACAGGATGTGGACCACACGGCCAGGGACCAGAGAAGATGAGGCTCTCCAAAGACGCCAGCGTGGGGAGAGGTTGGGATGGCTGAGCCCCAGGTGGCACAGAGAGGCGGAGATGCTTCCCAAGAGAAAAGGAGGTGGCCAGAAAGTGCTAGAAGATGAAGCTTAAAACTGAAGTGCTTTTACACTTAAGTAGCCTGCCAAAAAAAACCACATCAATTAAGGGGGTTAAAAGAGCACAGAGATAGCAGTCCCGCCTTCCCTACCACACAGTCTAGACAGAAACTCCGAGATTAAAATAGAGAAACCTTTCAACTCGCACTTACAGGGCAGACTGCGGGCATCTCGCGTTATCTTTAGAAAGCCAGGCAGACAGGGGTTTGGGAAATGCCACCACATTTTTCACCACGACCACACGCTGACATCCAAGCCTTTCCCTGTAGCAACAACATTTCTGTGAAGAAGTATATTATCCAAAACTCGGAACGAAGCAAGATGGTGACTCCTGTCCCGTCAATGTCATTGCTTGATCGGCTCACCACCCGAGGATTACTTAGTTACCTATGAACATGCGCCTGTGTTTGACTTTGCTAGTTACATTGGATTGGCATCGATACAGTGTCAAGCTACAGGTTAACTTGTAATCACGGCTTATTGACCGATAGGACGTGAGCCAGTGCAGCAGAGAAAGTAACATCTTTTCTGGTTCCCCCATTCATGAACAGGGTGCATGAAATCGTTAGCACATACTCATGTTCTATTTCTATGAAAAGTATGCTATCATGCTTTTGAAAATTATACTTTGACGCTACAAGGGTGGGTAAATTTCTAGACTGGTCCATCACACGTGTAGCCGCTAGAAGGGCTGGTCTGAGTCCCAGGGGGCATGAGACACCTGCGGCCCAGTCACACCCATCAGGCTCTGGTGGGATCCTAGGTAAACAAAGCAAATGGGTGCCACCCAAACTCATCATTTGCCTCGAGAGAGGTACTAGTCATCTTTTTTCTAGAGCAGTCTATATCTCAGAAAAGGAAAAACAGACTGGGAAGCCCCTCCCCACTCCCACCAGCTCCTGCCCAGAGCACAGACAGAGCCTACCTTTCACTGTGTCCAACCTATCCCCTTCGATAGCCTGGGTTTCTCAGCCCCTAGCCTGCCGACCCAGCCCCCAAGCACACGAGGAACATTCCCTAGAGCAGCCAGGCTCGCATAGTACCCAAAAATTCCCACAATTTTATTTTGGCCTCCACCAAATGACACCCGAATTTGAATGAAGTCAAGAGCAGGTGCTCTGACCTTCCCGTGGCAGGTTCCCTTCACTCGGCACGATGGGAAGGTTGATCCCACTCCTGTGAGGTCTCCAACACGGGCAGACTCAGAGACGGAGCAGGACGGTGGTGGCCAGGGGGGTAGAGGGAGGGAAAAAATGAGCCATTGCTATTCAACCAGCACAAAGTTTCCGTCACGCAAGATGTGCGAGTTCCAGAGATCCGCCCGCAACATTGTCCCTGTAAGTTAACAAATTTTTAGATGCACAGTGCGGTGCTGTTAAGTGGGTAGATCTCATGTTGAGTGTCCCAGCCACAATAAAGGAAAACAAACACCACATGGGGCATATGTATACAATGGATTGTTCAACCACGGAAAGGAAGAAGATTCTGACACATCCTACGACATGGGCGGACAGGGAGGACTTTGCTAGGCGATGCAACCAGTTACAAACAGACAAATGCCATAGGATTCCATTGCTGTGAGCTCCCCAGTCAAATCTGTGCACACAGGAAGTAGAATGGTGGGTGCCCTGGGTTGAGGGAGGGAGAACGGGGGCTTCCTGCTCAGTGGGTGCAGAGTTTCGGGTTTGCAAGGTGACAAGGGCCCCGGAGACCGGATCGCACAACGATGCGAACGTGCCTAACACGGCTGAATCACATGCTCAGAAATAGGCAGGATGGTCAATGGCATGTGATGCAAATTTTACTACAATGAAAAACAAAATGTTAAAAAGCAAGGAGAGCAAGTGCTCCGAAGAATTACTCACTCAGCATCAGAACAATTGAAACCTGGCCTGTTCATCACTCGCCCGCCACCTTAAACGTCCCCTCGAGAGGGGAGAGATCGTGCTTTGTCATTTTTGCCTTTTGAGGTGAAAGCTGGCGTCTTCCTGCCTTCCCATGCCTGCCTCCCTCGCTCGCCCCCTCAGCCACCCTCCACCTCCTCTCCCTGAAAGAGGTTCTGTCCTGTGATTTTGTGTATGTGGGTTAAAAAAACAAACAGAAAGGAAAAATGTCTTTCAATCATCATGAAAAGGAATACAAGCTGAAGCCAAGATCTTGGGAAAAATGAGGCGAGCATGCTCCAATCCTGTTCTCGGGTTCGTCTTTCATAGCTACGAAAACATGCCTTAGAAGTTTTAACATCGAAAAGGAGTTTTCAACGCAGCCCGGTTCACTGGTATGCAGACCCCGACATTACCTTGGAAATTAATAGCGCCTGTGGGATGGGAGAATTCTGATGTTAAAGAGTCATCCATTATGAGATTCTTTTTTATTTTTTAATCTCATGTTTTTGCAGAGAGGTCATTGCTTAAAGGTTGGCAATTTAGTTTGTTCTGACGATGTATTTGTGGTTCCAAATACCATCTATATGCCAATGACTCAAAACTTCACATCCTCAGCCAAAATTCTGCCATCCAGCTCCGGACCCTTGCATCCTGCTGCCTACTCAACAGCTCGGCGTGGACGTCTTGCTGGCTCCCCAAACTCCGCGTGCCCAGAGCCAGCTCACGCTCTTTCCCTCCCCAACTCCCTCTTCTCAGATATATTCTTAGCAAAAGGCAGAAACATGGACACACCCTGGGCATTTTCCCCAAAGCTGCCACCCTACTCCACCCACCTCCTAACAAGGCCCCCTTAAAACTTCTCAGGCATCCGGAGTAACTTTTTGTTTCTTTCTTTTAATTGCAAATGTAACCAATATGTCTCAACAGGATCTTGTAGCTTAGGACAATATCCAAAACTCACCTCCCCGAGTGCAGCCCTCTCTCTGCCCCGCCGTATTGTCCTTGCTCATTTATTTGTTATTTTCTAATGACACCAGCCTTTTTCCTGCCTCAAAGCCTTTGCCTATGTTATTCCATCTGCCTGGCCTGGTGTTCTTCACCCTTCCTCAATTTGCCTAATTCCTGCTCGCTCCTGATTCAGCCGAAGTGGAAGTCGCGCAGGGAAATGCTCCCTTACCCTCCCCAGATTAAAGCAGATTTCATGCTGAAGCTCTTCCGGCACTCTAACTCCTCCTTAATAAAAGTGAATTAATGCAAAAATGTCTTTCGCTGTGGTGTCTGTTCCCTACACTGGAACAAACAATCTGGGAGGAATCGCACCTGTTTCATTCACCTTTCCGTCCCCAGAGCCTCCCGGAGCACCTGGCGGTATTTCCCAACATATATCTGTTGTATGAGGGAATGAATGAACGTACACAATGTGTATTATAGGTAGTGCCAATTCCTCTAATAACAGATACGAAATTGAATTCATTTGGCAGCTTTCATACTTGTTTCAAATCCTTCCAACCTAAATATTTTCTGGAGGTGTCCAGAATTAGAAATGTTGAAATTTCAGTGCCTGGGAACATTCTGTTCGTAATTATTGTTTTTGGAGAACATTCTTAGAATGCTGTGTGACTTCCTAGCCACAAGTCTATCGAGGTGATCTCTCCCAATTTTATAGACGTATGAACCAAAGCAATCAGAAGGCAGTGAACCCTAAGCAACGGCTTTGCAAGCACTTGTTTAATTTCTTAGCCACTGAGCTGTGTTGTCATTGTGACAGTTGATCTGGACAAAATCAAGAAAAAAACTTGTAAGAATTTGGCCTTCAGTCAGTTTTATATGCTGCCAATAGAAGTATAAATTAGTAAAACCTTTATGAGAGAGAAATTGGCTCTAAGATCCAAAGGCCCTTTGAGCTAGCGGTTGGGAGTGGAAGCTTTGCTCTCAGGACAGAATCTAAAATGCTAGATCAGACACCTCAGCAACTGAACGTGGGCACGTTGGTTTACTACTCAAGCTTACATTTGCTTATCTGCAAAAGGGAGATTATTACAACACCGTGCTCATTAGATGAGACAGTACATTAAAAATCACAATGCAGACATACTGAATAATTCAACATGCTTGGGCAAGTAATTTTTTT
>VBSM01000883.1:999163-1009816 GCA_008086735.1 Cheirogaleus medius | reverse complement strand
AATGGAAAAACAAGCACCACATGTACTCACCAGCAAATTGGTATTAGCTGATCAGCACCTAAGTGGCCATATAGGAATGACATTTGTCTGGTGTCGGGCAGGTGGGGGGAGGGGATGGGTATGTACATACATAATGGGTGAGATGTGCACCGTCTGGGGGATGGACAGGCTTGAAGCTCTGACTCCGAGGGGCGGGGCAAGAGCAATATATGTAACCTTAACATTTGTACCCCCATAATATGATGAAACAATAAATAAAAAGAAAACACACACAGGGAGTCTGCCATTCTCAGCTTCCACTGAAATTTGGATGAGGTCATGTGACTTACGTGCTATTGGAACAGACAGAGGTGATGCGAGTCACTTCCAAGCCTAGTCCTTAAAACCATCCCCATTTGAATCTCGAGCTCTTCCCTTTTCACAGTGATCCCGGGAGCCGTAAGTTCCAGATGAACAACTACACAATGCAAACAGTCGGACGTCCGGGTCAGGGCTTGGAGCAATTCCTCTCGAGGGGGAGAGAGCCTCCAACCAGGACTTTTATATGAAGGAACCATTGCGTAAAATGAAGAAGAAAATATTTGCATGAAATTACTAATATTAGGGATTTGTCTATCATAACATAACTATTAGTCCAGATAGGATGGGCTATGTCAAAATGCACACAAGAAAGTCAAAGTGTTTATGATGTCAGATAAATAAAAAGCCATAAATATGCATAGGAAAAAAAGGAAGTATCTTCAACCAAAATGTTAACAGTGGCTATTTCTGAGTGTTAACATACCAATTATTTTTAAAACTATATCTTGATTGTCTACTATGCCGCATACAGCTTTCATAAACAAAACATCTTCAATTTCAAAATTTTAAAAATAGAAACACATAAAATCCAACCCAGCCAACTTCACCCTGAGAAGCCTTTGGCATTGAATTCATCCAGATCACCGTGACGTTGGGACACGTTGGCAGGAAGTACTCAAGTGGCCGTGACCCTGTGACAGGGAGAATATGTGCTCTAAATCGAGGAATCTGAGTCATGAAACGTACAGCTGTTAGGAGTCCACATCTACACGTAATCACATCTGGTATCATGCACTGCACAGTGAGGGCAACCGGGAAACGCTAGTCACTATATACACGGTCCACGTGACGTCTCTTTCCATCAGGAGATAAACGCCTCGTGAACGTTAGGAGAATAACTCAAGTCAATACGGGGTCAGAGGCTCCGATTGTAATCTCTAAATATTTCTGTATAAGTTGTGCACACCTCGACTTAGTGTTATCAGAAAGCAAGGGCTTCACTTGAGACGACACAGTGGGGCAAACAAGGGGTGTGACGAACACCGGTTCTGTCAACTCCCCCAGGTAAGACCCCATTCAAGTACCATCCTTCCTCATTCTCAGAGTCACGTGGACCCACAGGCCTCGACCGTGTGCTCAGTGCCTTGGTCACCAACCCCAGGGGCAGCCTCTGGGCAGGACCAACCTGTTGAACCATAACGAGAGCTCTGTCCACCGCTTCTGAGCGCAGGTGTAGCACCCTGCCTGCTGGAGGTCAGACCCATCACCTGACCCGGAACAGCCTGGCATTGCAGGGGAGTCACCGCCCACGGGGCTGCTGTCCCGTGATCTTCAGGAGTCAGGGGGGAGTTGGTGGAATAAGCCACATGCATCCTCCCCATTAGACGTTTTCAACACGCCGGGTCTCCGAGGGCCTCTCCAGACACACTGACCAGGACGAGCAACCAGCTGTGCTTCCTCCTGAAGGTCCACCGCTGCCGAGCTCTGCGTTTCATACTTGCTTTCCCTCCTCTCTTTTCCTCATCACTTTCTTGCTCTTCTTTTGGTTCCCTGGGATTGTCCATATCTCCCCTCCCTCCCCGCAATAAAGCACAACATGCACATTTCCCCTCGGGGCCTGCTTTCTTTTAGGGAACATGGGCTGAGACACCCTCCAGGCATCTCTATCCCCCCTTCCACCTGCCAACAGCTTCTGCTGGAGACCACAGCAGGTTCCTGGGAAGCTATAGCCACAGTCTTACCCCAGAACCGAACCTGCAAGATCTAGGCTAAGCCAATGGACTCTCGATTCTCCTGATCAGCAGTGACTGGTGCGCTAGTGAGCGCATGACCACAATGAGCCCTAACAGAGTGAATATCGAGAAACTGTATTCAAACACTGGGTTAAAGAGCTCACTTCACCTCAGGCCTGCAATCAGTGCAGCAACTGTTGTGTCACGAGAAACTCACGCCTGAGGATGAAGCTGGTACATGAAGAATGGACCTTGGACAATTAGAAATAGAGCCAGAGCTCCCATGACACAGTAAGCCCCTGGATCCTCCCATCCCTGATGCCGACTTAGCTCTAAATGCTTCAATTACATATGCCAGTAGATTCTTTCCATTGCTTAGGCCAATTTGGGTTGTCTTCTCTGTTATTTGCAAACAAAACATCCTAAGTGAGGGCAGGAATGGATATGCGATTGACTAAAATACGTCAAAACCGATTTCCTAGTCCCACTGGGAACGTGAGCTGACAATCTCTGCTTGCTTAAGATGGGCGCATTTAGTTCAAATAAAATCAGCTGATGCTTCTTCACAATTTTTTTTTTTTAAATCCCAGAGTCAGGCCATAGTACGGTGACATCCCCCTTTATTGTCCAGTGCATGGGTCCACAGACACGCCAAGGCCCTGTGCCGTGCAGGTGTTTTGACTGTCTCTCTTCCACCCCCCTGAAGTCTCAGGCAGGTGCTCTCATTTCAAGTGCGGCATTAGCATTCTGTCTCCATAAGCAAGTAGGTGAGACAGACAGGACTAACGGCTGAAGATGCGTCATCAAAGCCGCACGCTTTGGGGCTTTCTGCCACGCATAACTTCTCCTGACATAGCGCTTGGCCCAGTTCGCTGGAGCCAGGCAGTCTGTTTCTGGAGTCTTTAGACATTTATTGTGCAAATCAACTGGTTTATCCCCATTTGGGGAGATGGATTGAAAGCTATTGGTGCCACTATAATGGTTCCGTGCATGCATCAATTAGCTGAAAAAGCTGTCTAGTAGGTTTTACGCTGCCAGTGCAAGCACACTAGGGTGGGTGGAAACGTATCTATTGAACTCCGCAGATGTGGTTCTTCCTACACCTTGCTCGAAATACACAAAAGGATATATCCTATGCAGATGGAATCAACAGCCCACTAACTTACAGCTCCAAGGCATATTTTTCAAACATGTACGTTCAAAAGGAGAAGCACTCCTTACAGTTATTCAACCAGAGATTGTGAGACAGCCACCCAGGGATAGATCTGACCTATACTCTGTGTGTGTGTGTGTGTGTGTGTACTTTAATTGTATCAGAACTCAATTTTTAAATCTTGAGAAATTTCAAGTGAGACTCTAGATTTCTGGCTTTTCTTCTGAAACATCAAAACATCAGAAGCTTCAGGCGTGGTATCTGGAATGTGGGTAACTCGCTGACATTGAGCTGCAAGCCCCACCTTGCCCTGTTGTCTCACCCCAGCTTGCTCTGCCCATAGGGGTAACTGGTCCCTGATATTATGGGAGTTTATGGCATCCTCATTAAAGCACCTCCAGTTAGTATTTTTGCTATTGTTTTTAGGTTTTGAGACTTTTGCTCACCCAGGAAATTCTTCCCAATAAGACATTCCCCCAATTTTAGAAATGCATTGAATAGAAACCCTCAGTGTTTAAACTGTAAGCTGTAATAATTTCATATTCATTTTTCTTTCTTTTTCCTCATAAGAATTAGAGGTGTATGACATATATTAATACAACGTACGTTGGTATCTCTTCAGCATAGGAAATTAGGAAAAAAAAATATGAAACCACACAGTGTCCTCTCTCTTGAACTTCCATTCCAAATTCAAACTATAACAAAACAGCAGGGTCAAGAAAGGTCTAAAAGCAGAATTACTTCAACACAACAGGAAGATGATTTTAAAAGAGCTTCACAAATTATAGGCTTCTCTCTCCAGTAGTCTTTCGTTGGATATAAACGGGTTACAGATTTTTGGACAACAATCAGTTTCTGAGAAATCAATGTTACAGTCCTTACAGAAAAAAAAAAGTTATTTTGTGTGTATGTCTACATAAGGTAATATAGCAAATTCTATTCATTGCTTCCTAATAACCAACTCTCACCTCTTCCCTGAAGATAAACACCTTATTTGCTCAGGTAGTGAGGAAACATCGATCCTTGTCAGCAGTTGACCCTACGGGAGCCCCAGAATTGAATCATTGGTCTAATCCCATCAGCTTCCCTCTTCCCACCCCCCTTATGAGGAAATCCCAGCTTGCTCCCTTTTGCACAATCATTTTAAAATTCCAACACTCATGCCTATTCTTTAGATTCTTTTTTGAACTGGTGATAACATCTGCCTGGTATGCTCATGAGTTAAGTAAAATCTTTTTAATTTATATTCATGTTGATGTCTGTGAGAGCACCCCGATTTTGCCTTTCCTTGAAGATCATCTTTTAACATGGCTGATGAGCTGCAAAGGTACAGTGCTGGAAAGTGCTCTGCAGTTGGCTGTTCTGCTCTCTGCTCCTTCTGGGCACATGGCAGAACTGTACTTCCTGACTCCCTTGGGGATGGGTGGAGCCCTGGGACTTACTCTGGCCAATGAAGTGAAAGTAGAAGTGCTCTGAGCTTCTGATTGGACGGTTAAGCAGTCCTGCACAACACTGCCTTCCTTACTTCCTTCCTGCACACTGTCCAGTAATGCTCAAGTGCTAGCTATGCCTGGGTCCCCAAGTGACCATCAGGGGCAGAGGCTTCCTGCCAACCCACAGAGGACATGAAGCATGAGCCAGAATTAAACCTGACTTGTTTAAAGCCACTGCTCTTTAGAGATTGTTAGTTATCCCTAAACTTATGCTGACTAGAATCCATTCCCTTTCCCCAACACAATGACAGTCTTTTTAGGAGAACTGTGTATGTGTGCTTATGATTCAAATTCCTTATTCTCGTGGAGTTTTTTTTTCTTCTAACTTTCAACTGTGGTAAAATATACATGACAACATTTACCATGTAATCATTTCTCAGTGTACAGTACGATAGTTAACTACTGAGGGAAACCAGGATGTCACCCAAAATATGTCTCTTTGACAAATACTTTTGAGCTGAAGGCACTTAACAGTTACAGAAAGGGCTACATGAGCTGAGCTTTCTTACCTGAAGCAAGCCACAGATGTTCCTGCTAGAAAGCCACTTTCCCTGGACCAACATCAGACAACCCTTATGTCCAGTGACTGGGAATTGAGACCACAATGGATCTATATAAATAAACTTACCAAAACTACCCTTATCCTCCACCAGCTTTTATACCCTGCAGCTATATTCCCAGTGGCTCTCCTGGAATTTATTTTCCCTAATCCAGACCCCTTTGGCCAATTCTTTTTGGGTCTTCACTCTCTTGTGAGTGTCCCCATGCATGTGTAAAGTCAATACAACATGTATGTTTTGTTAATCTGTTTTGTGTTAATCTGGTTCCTAACCCCAGCCTAAGATCCCAGTGAAGAACTAAGATGGGTAGATCCCAACTATAGCCTCCCTATAGTACACCCACATTGTGGTGCAACCATCACCACCACACAATGTCCTGAATTCATCTTCCCAAACTGAACCTCTGTATCCATTTAACGACGTCTCTTCCATCCTCCCCTGGTTCCTGACAGTCCCACTCTACTGCCATCTCAACGAATTTGAACACTCTAGGAACCTCGTATCACTGAGAGCATATAGTATTTGTCTTTTTGTGACTGGGGCATCTCCCTTAGCATAACGTTCTCCAGGTTCACCCATGTTGTATCATGTGTCAGTATTTCATCCGTTTTAAGGCTAATATTCCATTGTATGGATACGCCACACTTTATCCATTCATCCATCAGTGGATACTTGAGTTGTGTGTCTGCCTCTTGGCTGTTGTGAATAATGCTGCTATAAACATAGGTGCACAAATGTCTCTTTGAGATCCTACTTTCAATTTGGGGGATATATATACACCTGGAAGTGGAATTGCTGGATCATCTGGTAATTTCATTTTAACTTTTAATTTTTTTAAGGAACTGCCATACTGTTTTCCACAGTAGCTGCACCATTTGACATTCCCACCAACATTACAACACAAGGCTTCCAATGTTGCCACATCATCACCAACATTCGTTATTTTATGGTTTTCTGACAATGGCCATCCTAACAGGTGTGAGGTGCTAGTTATCTCACTGTGGTTAAGGAGAATGTCTTTTGCCTCTTCCTTCTTCTGCCTGGAATGGGGCTTGGAACTGTATCTGTCACCTTAAGGTCTCCAGGTGACAGAATGAGGAAGAAACATGACAGGACAGAGTTCTGGAGCCTGGTGGCCCTGCAGGTAGCTCCACCAATGCTAGTAGCAGCTGCCTCTCTCCAGACTTGTTAAGTTAGAAACATGCACTGCCATTCACAAGCCACAAATAAATTGGGATTTCCATTAATTTTAGGCAAAAGCATTCTTAGATACATAGTAGGTAAATGAAGATCTATTGTGGATTTTCAACAAACTCTTAGGACAGAGTGAGATTGCATCTTATGTCGGCCGTTCGGTTCTAAAGTTACTAGGCAAGAAGAAAAATCACGTTTGTTTTCAATTATCCTTGAAAAGCCCCTGGAACACGCGTCAAGTACAGTAAACACGGTGTGTGTGAGCCTGCACTGCTGTGGCCATCATGGAGAAAAAGCTCAGACTCACAGCTTGAAAAGAAGATTTTGTCATTTTCTAAGAACTGCACTGTCGGGGAGAACAGTGACAGAACACTCATTAGCCCAAAAGCGGGTGGCATCCCTCCCCTGGGTCCCCAACACAGAAGGACATCAAGTTTTTTTGAAAACCTGAGTGCATGAACTCCCCCCGCCCCCGCCCAGGACACCCTTGCTGCGTGGGAGGGATACAATCCCCCCTGATGCTCGGGGAGGAAAGATGAGGTCTGGGGAAGAAATTTTTGAAGTTAACCAATCCCAGGAAGGCTATTAGAAAAAGGTGCTGACAGTGTACATTTGAAGGAGGTCACAGTACTTATCCGGTACGAGTTTCTGAGTCTACTCAGGGGTGTTTATCTGGGGAGTGAAGTACTGAGAGCCGTGAGGACTCTCACAGTGGCCCCGGGAAGCAGATCACTAAGGCTGGTCCTGCGAGTCAGGATTATGCGTGTAGAACACACAGCGCGGATGCTACCGAGGACGGAAGGGGCTGGTTTCCTTATTTTGGCCACATCTGTGTGCCACGCCAGAGACAGGAATGCTCTCCGTCAGCCTAACGTGGCACCGGAACGTACCCCTGAGAACCACTGAAGTACAGATGCCCCTCAACTCGACGGGGTATTATTGACAACTCATCACGAGTTGTAAATATCGCAAGTCAAAAATTCACTTAACGGCTGGGCGCGGTGGCTCACGCCTGTAATCCTAGCACTCTGGGAGGCCGAGGCGGGTGGATCGCTCAAGGTCAGGAGTTCAAAACCAGCCTGATCAAGAGTGAGACCCCGTCTCTACTAAAAATAGAAAGAAATTAATTGGCCAACTAAAAATATATAGAAAAAATTAGCCGGGCATGGTGGCGCATGCCTGTAGTCCCAGCTACTTGGGAGGCTGAGGCAGAAGGATCGCTTGAGCCCAGGAGTTTGAGGTTGCTGTGAGCTAGGCTGACACCACGGCACTCACTCTAGCCTGGGCAACAGAGTGAGACTCTGTCTCAAAAAAATAAATAAATAAAATAAACTCACTTAACGTCCCTCATCTACAGGACATTGTAGCCTAGCCTGCCTCAAGTGAGCTCAGGACACCTACACTAGACCACGGCTGGGCAAAATCATCTAAGGCAAAGCTGATTTCATCTAATTTATCGAATACTGTACTGAAAGTGGAAACCAGAACATTTGTGTAGGTACTCAAAGCACAGTTTCTACTGAATGCACAGGGCTTTGGCACCACAATGAAGTCGATAAACTCTAAGTTGAACCATGGTAAGTTGGGAGTCTCTATGGCTGTCTTACGTTTAATTAAATACCTGCATCTCACTGAGATCTGAGAGGCACAAGGGACTGTATTAGTCCTTGGGGACACAACCCACCCCTGCTCCTTCCCGGGCTCTGAGCAGGCACAGGAGGCGGCCACCACCAGGTGTACCTGGCCCTCTCCGCCCAGGGCACACGTCTGGAGAACTTGCATACATTAAGCACCTTAAGCATGAACTCTACTTGGTATTCCAGGTCCCTCGGTAGGTGACGTACTTCTTGCTTTTGCCCAGGCTACTCCCGAGGCAGCATGAGACAGTGGTTCACATCCCGGCTCTGACATTTACCGACTGTGTAGTTCTGAGTGAGTCAACTCCTCTCTGCCTCGGTGTCCTCATCTGTAAAACACGGATAGTGATAGTACCTGCTGCACTGGGTTCCCGCGATGACTGAAGGGGATGACACGCGTGGATTACGTAACTTGGGGCTTGGTGCTTAATCACCGCCGTGTCTGCTGCTGTCAATAGCACGATAAGACACAGCAGCATTTCTTAAGTCCCCGTTTGAACTGATGCAGCATCGCCTCTCGCCACAGCCGGGCTTACCGACTTGCACAACGAGGCCACGTACGTGCTTCAGAATCATTTCGAGTGTTTGCGTGTGCCAGAATCACCAAGGTCCTTAACGCCAACAGGTCTCAAGAGCAAGAAGAGTATTAAATTCTCCCTGTGATCCCTGCTACTCTGCTACCTCGCACCGTTTGCAGAGCCATTTCTGCTGGGTAAGCCCACTAGCAACTAGATGTTTCTACCAGGTCATATTGAACACAGTGTGCAGTTCTGATCAGAATTAGGGTCAATGCATCAATCACATTCATACATACTCAGACCTGTAAAAGTTTAACAAAACCTTTAGTACAAGTTCCAACTCATCAGTTGGCACAAGAACTCTATGAGGCATCATGATCCTTATCATACGAAGAAAGAAACTGAGGCACATAAAATCACACAAACAATGGACAGCGATGATACCCGAGAAAGCAGAGGTTTGATTTTCACCAATAGCTTAAATTTTTTTAACTTAACATATTACAAGTTTATCTCTGCATGAGAAATTATCAACCTGTCTCATTCTTTTTAGTAGTTGGGCAACATTCCAAAGTGTAACTAACAGAATTGTTCTTGGAATAATTTCATGCACGGGTAATTTAAATCTATTAGGATATGCATCAAAAAGTCTGTAATTTGAGGTTTTTACAGTAAGAAAGTAAAACTTTTATAAAAAAAAACTTTTTTATAAATTTAATAATTTGGATTCCCTATGTAGTAAGGAACGTGGGCCCTTTAATTTGGAAAAAGTCACCAAATCATAGAAGAGGACAAGGTGCATATTTAAAGGAAAATAAATGTATACTTCCATTCCAGCCACCTAAATCCAGCCGAGGAGTCTGGAGAGGGCTTCCTCTCCACATAACATGAGCATTCAGCATCCCCCGAGTCATAAATCCAGCCCGCTGCCTGCAAAGGTCCCCGAAAGCACAGCCTCCAGTGACACACATGTCAGCAAACATGTGAGTTATCATCCATTCCCACGGTTTTTCTTCACTTCCCCTCACAACAGAATGTGGATGTTTCTAAAAGCGGAAGTCAAAGGACCTATCAGAGTCACAAAAGAGACCCTTTAAGCCAGCAGAGACCCAGGACCGAGCGACTCCTCTGCCGGTGTCTCCAGAGCTCCCGGAGACTGCAAAGGGCGGAAGCCGCCATGCATTTAAGCAAGTCCCCGCTCGGACTCCCGGGGGCCATTTATCTTTCTTAGCATCTCTGTGGAATGGAGAAGACACAACTGCTGACAGAGTGCACAAGATTCATTGCCGCGCCGCGGAGAAGAGGAAGCCGAGCAAACAGAACTCTTTTCATCCCTGCGGGGCAGAAATTCCCGAGAGGAAAAGTCGGGGGTTTGTTAGGGCAGAGGAGGAGGAGATGCAGCCTGCTTTTCTGGGCACCGGCCACTCCCGGGCACCCGCGTATCTTGGATACGAATGCCCTTTGGGCAGAGCAATCCCACTCCTGGGGGATTCACCCCGATGAAAAAGTTAAATAAAATAAAAAAGGTGCAGTCATCCGCTTAATTAAGCATTCCACGCTGGGAGCCCGCTGCGTGCAGGGCAGCACTGCAGGTGTGGGGGCTGCGACAGTGGCCCAGGCAGATGCGCGGCAGCGGAGGGGGCAGGTCACAGGCAGGTACGCAGCCCACAACCGGACAGCAGAGGATGCGAAGGGTCACAAAGACAAGAACATAAGATGATGTGGAGGTGAGGGAAGTGGTGGTCATTTCAACGGAATCAGGAAGACCTTCACTCAGGAGGAGAAGCTGGAGGTGAGGGTTGACTCTCAAGAGAGAGTCTGTCAGATGCATGGAGATATGGAAGCAGCAGAATGTTCCGGGCAAAGGAACAGCTTGTACAAAGGCCCTGGGGTAGAGAAAAGCTGGATTTCTGCCAAGAACAGAAAGGAGGCTTGTGTGTCTAAGGGGTGCATTGAGGGCATCATTGTTCACCCAAAAAGACATTCAGAGCAGGATTATCTAGACTAAGGAAGCACAGAAACAAAAATATCTATGAATGGTGTAAAAAAAAAAAAAAGAGCATGC
>VBSM01000883.1:956841-967515 GCA_008086735.1 Cheirogaleus medius | reverse complement strand
AGAAAAAAAAAAGAAATCACCTTAGGTGGGTGCTTCAAAGCCCCCGTAAGACTGTCTAATTAGATCGAATGACTTTTTATTTCATTCACTCAGGGCTGAGAGAGGATGAAATCCCAGTTTAATCAACCCTTGTTCCCAGGGCTCCGCAGAGAGAACTTTTTCTTCAAAGCCATGAACTTCTGCCAAGAGTGTGTTAATTTTACCTTTTGTATTTCCTCCTCTCCTCTGTAATAATAATGAGGTGCGCCGGAATGTTAATGTTATTTGGGACTTTCATTTAAACTATTTCTTAAACTTTTGCCCTAAGTTCTCTAATTTTTAACAGGCAAAGTTACCTTGCACAGAACGGCAGGTGGGGCGGAGAACAGAGAGCAGGAAGAAGAGGACATGAGTGGGAATCATCGGTGCTGAAACATCCACGGCATTTAGATGGGAATCCCCTCGAAGGTACCGAAGCGGTAGCCTTCGGAATATTCCTACTGAATAAATGGGTCTCTGGTCCTTTGAATAAAAATTAAAATTACATATAAGAAAATTAAGTAATAATAATAATAGCGGATGTTCCTTAAGCACTTAGTAAGAGCCCTACCCCGCCGTGAGCCCTACTGCGCTTTAACTTGGATGTTCTACTCAACAATTACAACATCTCGTTACCCGAGGCGTCAGAAAGCCCCACAGGTACACACAGGGATCTTAGACGGCTTAAAAATGTTGAGGAAGGCATGGTAAGACTCATACCATGCCGATTCTATTTTCCATGTCTTGTCAACCCTACTGATTCCATCGAGGAAAATAATTCTGTTTGGTTTGGGTGTATCTTTAATTTCTCCCCAATATTGCTCATGTACCCCCTTTCAAAGGAGACAGAGCAGGTCATGGTATCTACTGAGAAAAGGGGCATCTTGTTCGTTTTTGTTGTGCTCAATTTTCATCTTCTGTTGTTCATAAATAAGTCTGGTTTCCCACTTACATTTGTAATAGAAAATGTTACTATAAAATATTTTTATTATTGAAAAGGTGTCTCGTTAAAAAAGAGAACATTAAGCAAACAATAGTACTGTTGCTCCCAGATATGGCAAAAAGGAAAAAAAAAAAAAGTAAAACACAAATGACTTAACTTTGAAAATCTTTGCAAACACTCATGAATATAGTATATTATTAATATCTAAATGGCACTGCCTTTACGGGGCTGTTTAACTCCAACAGTGTTTTTCCAATGTGCTTGCCTCCAGAACCCATTTTTTGAAGGGGAATCCCCAAAGACTGGTCCCTAATGCACGTAAGACTGTTTGGTTTTTTTTCAGGATTAGAAAAAATGTAAATACTTTTTCAGTCAAGAAAGAATATGACCAAATAACAGATTTCAGAATGTTAAGAAAGTCTCTATTGAAAATATTAAATTCTATATGTTTTCAATACACCACTGGGATTTTTTATTTCTGGGCCTTGGCCTTGGCCTTGGCTTCCGGTACTGCCTGGGAATTTTTGATTGAATGCCAGAAATGCAAACAAAAAATTGTAAAGACTCTGGATCACGTTAACTTACCCCAGCACGGATTTATTTTGCTTCAAGCAGGCAATTAAAGTAAGAAGAGATGATCTTAACAGCCTACGCTAGGATGATTTCCAAGCTGATTTTGAGCTTTCGTGAGGATTACTCTATTTCTGTCTCACCCTTATTCCTAAATTCCAGCCCTTCGGGAACCCGATGAAAAGCCTGGATGTGTGTGGCCCGTCTTCTTTGGTGGGGCCTGAATTTTACTTCCATCTCTCAAATACTTTTGAGCTCTTGTTTACCTTCTCAGCCGCTTCACTGACAATTTCTGTGCAATTCCTCAGCCTTTCAACTATGAATTGGGAAATACTTTCAAGAAAAACAGGGATGCAGGGTGTCGAGATCACTTCTAGAAGCTTCCACCTCCGCCCCGGGCCTTTCCTCTCGGTCCTGCCTGCGCTGGTAACCCTGGATTCCAAGCCTAGGGATGTCTGACAGCTCTGATCTGGTCTGCTCCCTCTCAGCCACAGCTTAAAATCAGCAGGTGCACTGGGCCAAAAAAGTGGTCCCAAGTATTATCTTCTAGGGTGGGCCACAGCACTCTGCACACCCGCTGGCCCTCCTCCGCCTGAGATGTGAGGTCTGTGTCCTCCAGCCTGAGCCACCCCGACCTACCTACGCAACACGGCTGGCGGGACACCTGCCAGTCTCCGGGTGCAGCCTTAACAGCCTGGCAGCTCCCACTTCCTGTCTCCTGCATCCTTGCCCTGGAAAAAAACGAGGCGCCACGTGAAACATCTGACTGCCCTAAAAATACCACACTGTGAAGAAGCCGAAGGCAGCCCTGTGGAGAAGCTGCGTCGTGTCGTCCAGCCCAGAAGCCAGAAACAAGAAGAGAGGAGTCTTCAGATGACTCCAGCCACAGCTTCCTCCTGCCCACGATGGTAGCAGAGACCCAAGCAGGAACGACACCACCAAGCTCACCCGCTCCAGAACCACGAAGGATGGTGGTAAATTATTGCTTTAGTACTCTAACGTTGGGATAGACCTTTCTGTATGATGCAGAACCACAACACCCTCTTGCCTCACGGCTTGTATGCTTGCCAGCCTCATGCGTGTGTGTGTGTGTCTGTGTGTGTGTGTTTCTCTGTGTGTGTGTCTCTGTGTATGTGTTTGTGTGTGTGTGTGTGTGTGTGTGAGATTAAACTTAGCCAACATCACCATTTGATCTCAGTAAAAGGTTTGGCCCAATTCGAGGCAGCCTATCGTAGCTGGAAATGGGAGTCATGCCGATCCTCAGCACGGAATCGTCACGCCGTAACGGCAAGCAACAACTTTTGCTGTGTTCAGAGTAATACCCCTAAGCTCACTTCCTTCAGTTCTCGGCTCTGGCATCAACTCGTCAGAGATCCACGCTGTCACCGTCCTCTGACGGGCACCATGGTCTGTCATTTCCCGCCCTCTTGCTGCCTTTCTTCCTAGAGTGTATCCCAACGTGACATCACACGTCTGTGCCTCTCCGTCTGCAGAGCAGTTTCCATACAGGCTGCGTGACAGTCTCCAGGCTCTTTGTGGCACGTGGTGCTCTTGTTCCTTGGATCGCACACACCAGGCTCACACCTCCCTGCCCAGGGAATGTTCGTGCGCAGCCACGTGACTCGTCCCGGCCAAGGAAAAGGGAGTGAAGGTGACTCTTGTCACTTCAGCACTGAATCCGTAGAGTTGGGGCACACCCTGCCACCTGTGTCTTCTCTCTGCTGCATGGCCAGTGATCGCCCAGGGATTGGGCGGCTGCCTCCATCAGCCTGGGTTCCGAGTGAGAACGACACCAGCCGAAGCCCACAGCTGAAACTCAACGGACACACAGAGTGAAGAGACACAAATCTTTTTTGTTATAAGCACCAGAGATGGAGGGGCTGCTTGTTACCTGAGTAACAAGTACTGGGAGATAATTTCCTAATGGTTCCTTTGGAAATTATCACAACAATCTTGTAAAAATTTCAGGTGCATATGATCCCTGAAGAATCTTTCCTGAAATGAAACATGGAGAAAGTAGGACACAGAAGTGACAATTTTTGTTCTTTGATATGTAATGAGAACTGTCTCCCGGTACATAACCCTGGTACTGAGTACCTGGGTCTCCCACCCTGACTGCCTCAGGCAGGACTTTGTGTGCCTATGATCACCGCTGTAGAACGATGCCTTGGTGGTGTATAGAGTTGACATGCAATAAGGATCTGATCTGTCCAGGGGAGCCAATTTAAATGAATTTTCTCATCCTAATATATTGCTAAAACAACTATGTCTTAGAGATGACAAATAATTCTCCCCGTGATACACTCAAGCCCAAGAGCAGGAATTCATTAAACATCATTTATCCCCATGTTTGCTTTGATTTCATTAGATTTTGTTCACAGCTAAATAATAATCCAAACTTGATATTTTCTCCAAAGCAAACCATTTACCTCCCTCACCCAAATTATCATGATTTCTTTTAAATAAGGGAGAACAAATATCATCCTAACAGAGGTGTGCCTGCTCTGGATTAAAAGCATGACATGGAATTTGTGGTTTAGCAATGGCTTTGTATAATCTGTTGACCAACCTATTCAATTAACTCGAATAAGTGAGAGTTGCCTGTCCTCCAGACTGTGAACACTGCGCTATTTATGTCCGTAGGATCTCCCCTCTGAGCTGCGGGTACCTCCTTTGTATCTGACATCTGAAATATTCAAAGATAATTTCCTAATGGTTCCTTTGGAAATTATCACAACCACCTTGTAAAAATTTCAGGTGCATATGGTCCCTTAAGAATCTTTCCTGAAATGAAACATGGAGAAAGTAGGACACAGAAGTGACAATTTTTGTTCTTTGATACGTAATGAGAACTGTCTCCCAGTACATAAGCACTCTAGCTTCATCCTGAGATAAAAATGTCTTGTTTTGATAAGTTGGCCCTAGCAGTAAGAAGATTTGAAAATCAAAAAAGACTCTTTTTCCAACACGGAAAAAGTAGAAAAATGCATCAAGAAGGTAACATAGTCTACATGACTCTCTGATACAGGGTAGAGGTGCAGAACAGTCAGTTGCAAATGAAACATTTCATTTGCAGGAAAATTTGGGTGCTTTGGCTTTTCCATTGGGTTTATCTATTTGATTAATTCAATTTCTTCTGTTTTATTATTAATGATTTTGTATTTATTAATGGACATTAGAATTATATATTTTTATTTTTTTAATTTCAAAATTTTAAGGAGTTATAATGTTTTTGGTTACGTGGATCACTTTTGTAATGTTGGAGTCACGGCTGTAAATGTGCCTGTCATGCAAACGGCGCTCATTGTACCTGTTCCGTAGGTTTTTGATCCTCCCCTCATGCCCACCCCCTGCTTGATTCCCACTGAGTTTTACTTCCCTCAGTGCACATGTGTGCTCATCGGTTAGTGCTAACTTAATATTAATAGCAAGTACATGTGATGTTTGTTTTTCTATTCTTGAGATACTTCACTTAGGAGAATGGTCTCCAGTTCCACCCAGATTGTTGCAAAAGGTATTAATTCATCTTTTTCCATGGCTGAGCAGTACTCCATAGTATACATACACCACAGTTTATTAATCCACTCATGAATTGATGGGCACTTGGGTTGGTTCCCCATCTTTGCAATTGTGAATTGTACTGCAATAAACATTTGAGTGCAGTAATCTTCTTGAGGAAAAGCCTCCTTTTCCTTTAGGTAGATACTCAGTAGTTGGATTGCTGGATCAAATGACAGGTCTACTTTCAGTTCTTTGAAGAATTTCCATACTATTTTCTGTGAAGTTGTACTAACTTTCGGCCCCACCGACAGTATATAAGAATTCATTTTTCTCTGCATCCACACCAGCATCTGTTGTTTTTGGACTTTTTACTAAAATCCATTCTTCCATGGGTAAGGTGACATCTCATTGTGGTCTTAATTTGTATTTCCCTGATGACTAGTGATGTCAAACATTTTTTTCATATATTTATCGGCCATTTGTGGTAATTTACAGATTCAAGGCAATCCCCATCAAAATACCAACACCACATTTCACAGATCTAGAAAAAATAACTCTACATTTTGATTGGAACCAGAAAAGAACCTGAGCAGCCACAGCAATCCTAAGCAAAAAAGAACAAATCTGGAGGCATCATCACATTACTAGGCTTCAAACTTTACTGCAAGGCCATAGTAACCAAACAGCATGGGACTGGTACAAAAATAGAGACATAGACCAATGGAATAGAACAGAGAACCCAGATATAAAAGCATCTCTACCTGCAGCCAGATCTCTACTGATCTTTGACAAAGCAGACTGTAACGTATATTGGGGGAAAGAATCCCTATTCAATCACTGGTGCTGGGAAAACTGGATAGCCTCGTGCAGAAGAATGAAACAGGATCCCTCTCTCTCACCACTCACAAAGATTAATTCAAGATGTATAAAAGATGTAAATATAAGGCATGAAACCATAAGAATTCTAGAAGAAAATGTAGGAAAACTTTTCTAGATATCAACCTACACAAAGAATTTATAAAGAAAACCCCAATGGCAATCGTGGCAACAACAAAAATTAATAAATGGGATTTGATTAGCCTAAAAAGCTTCTGCACAGCTAAGGAAACAATCAACAGAGCAAACAGACAACCTGCAGAACAGGAGAAAATATTCACAAGCTACACATCTGATAAAGGGCTAATATCTGGAATCTACAAAGAACTCAAGCAAATCAGCAAGAAAAAAACAAACAACCCCATTGAAAAGGGGGCAAAAGACATGAACAGAAGTTTTTCAAAAGAAGATAGACTAGTGGCCAATAAACATATGAAAAGATCTTCTGTTTCTTCATATAAATCATGAAGATGAAACATAATTCTGAGGGCCCATTTTACTGACTTCTCTCAAAGATTCGGCTGACTCTTTTGAGTGTCTTGAGTTCAAACCAAGTAGGTTTGAGGTCCCTGCAGCACAGTCCTTAAGTCAGACATCCCCAGCGATGAGGAGGCGAGTTCTTACAGTATCACTCATCTTCCTCTTTGCTGCCCTAACTCTCACGCCATGGTTCCTGTTAACATCCTCTTGTTGCACCCCAGCCAACTTTCTTCCCATTCCTGCCTCTCCGCTAATTGCAAATTATCATTTTAAGGCTGGTGTATTCATTCACTTGGCAGGCTTGCGTGTAAACGTGGTAATTAAGAGGGAGATGCTTCAGAGAAAAACGTGTTCTGTGCAGTTCTGGACAGGAGTTTATACTGCAACAAATGAGACCTGAAGCATCTCTGGTTTTCCAGTTTCCACTTGTACAAAGGGACCTCTCGAAGCCTCCGTGGTGACTTAGCCGTGTTGGATCAATTGCCATGTTCTAAACCCAAGTGTATTCCATTTTGATACTTTCATATACAAATATACAGCTTTATGAAACATCATTTTTAAGGATATAAACAAGCTTTTCTAAAATATAGAATTAAATATCCCCCCCAAAAAAAAAATAAACACAAGCATAAAACCACACTCCCAGTTTTCTAGGGGGAAAAGCAAATCTTCCCCTTAGCTTGAATCATTAGTCTAAAACTGGAAACAGAAATGTTGGGATGCAGTTTGCTTTGATTTTACAAAAAGCTATGTCTTTCCTATGTAATAATCAGATTTGAATCTACTAGAGTTACGTGAACACAGCTACACATGATGAATATATTATATACATGTAACATGATCAATAAATTACACCACCATCAACCAAAAAAAAAAAAATACTGCTTTATCACTTATAAAAACGAGTTGGTCACAATGTGAATGTTGCTGATCGGGAGGCTGGAGACCAAAACAGCAGGGAGGGAGCTGAATTTTATTGAGATCAACTCCCTGCGAGGCACTGGTGTAGGCATTTTGTGTACATTATCGTATTTGAATCTCCCAACGGTGCTATAAATTATGACATCAGTATACCCCATTATGCAGATAAGAAAATCGATCAGAGAATGTTCAATTTAACAATTAGTAAATGCCAGGGCCAAAATTTTACTTTTGCACTGAGCACCTGAACAAACCTATGGGCCTCCAAACATACCACCCCATCCCACAGGGCCCGTCTTGTCAACTAGGTGGGAATATTTGCAGAAGTTCTCAACAGCAAGAGAAAAATGTTCACACCTATATCGCAATGGCTTCCTATCTGGGAAGAGCCTCTATTGAAATGTGGACTTCCCATATGTCAGTAGACTTGAAAACCAGGATCCCTGACTTAATACCTGGGGTGTCGTATATGAGAGCTGAGGAACCAACAGGCCAAGTCTGAAAGTGATGGGTCTCTCTCTCTCTCTGTGCTCACGTCGATTTTGGCAGAGCCGTGGTCTGGGAGGACAGTGGACATGTGACTCAGAGAGACGGGAGGAAGGGGCCAGATGAGTTCTTCCCAGTTCGGGGTGAGGGACACTCCACAGTGCCCCTACGTAATAACTGAACTCTGAACCCTACAATAAAGTTGTCTTTTAAATGGGCCAAGCCTGCCACCACTGCGGTGGTGTAGCAGTCACTTACTTTAAAGCTCATGGGGAAATTCACCATGCAAAGATGAAACACATTAAAAGCATAAAAATGGGGTAAAAACATCAGCTAAAGACAACATCAAGATTCCTATAAACACGAGATTCACACTTCAAGGGGTTCAGGTGGGTTTGGGGGCTTATACCTGCTGCTGTGAACTTGGTTTTGGTTCAGTTTGCTTATGTGTAGGGGTCTAGCTGTGCCCAGGACGTTGTACACCCATGTTCTCTGTAAGAATCAGAACGTTTTCTAAAGGACTTCCCAGAACTGAACAAAGAGCCTGACAGTTCAGAAATCGGTGTCATGGGACCGGGAACCTTCTGCAGGTGCATCTGCACCTTCACTCCAAAGGACAGGCTGAGGCACCACGTTCAGCACAAATGCTCTGAATTGTCACCAGGGATGATGTATTAATATGGATGCTACACCACACACACTGGAGACTTTGCCACGTGAAGACACAACATACATATTTTTCTTAATCGGATTCCCTTAAAAGACAAAGCTCATCAAAAATAGCAACAGCCAGACATTTTTTACTGGTTCTAGCAGATTCTACCATGATGAAACCCCAAGCTCACAAGCATTGAGTGGCGCATGTTTAACTGAGCACCAAAAAAAAAGTGAAATTGAGGTCGACATTTACTTCAGAGATAACAACATCTCCATAGGCATGCAAATATTAGCTCAGTCTGGAAAACAGAGCTTATATATTCCGAATGCTTCTGTCCAAATATCCAGCACAAATGCAGACAGGTGGATGTTGCTATCCATAGGGAAAACCGACTTCTAGGAAGTTAATCAAGATCAAATTTGCATATATAGCTAATCCAAGACCATGAGCAGCTATATTTCTTCTATGCTGAACAGTTTCCCAATTATTTGGAAATTAGTTGACTTGCTTTTCACATTTAGGATTTTAAAAATCCCCAAACTCGTTATAGACTCTTTTTTTTTAACCAGTCAGAACAGATTTTCTTCTCTTGGGTTGCTCCAATAAATACCAAATTGAAAAATTGTTCATTTACCGCAAGTCACCACATTGTTGATTAAATTGTACACATGCCAGCATTAACGCCACTCTCAGTTGGAGACAATTGTGACTTTAGTAACATGCAAAAGGCTGTATGAAAGTACAAGGATGTTTACTGCAGCATTACTTGTAATTGTGAAAAATTAGAGACAACTGAAAGGTTAGCAGTGATAAAATAAATTACAGTACGATAGCACTGTTTTATTTTTTAAATTATGCGTGCATGTGTCCATAGTTCTCACTACAGCCGTGCATGTGGTGCGTTGCAAAACTGCACGGGAGACAGTCCTATCACAGCCTATGTCGGGGGCCGGCACGCTTTCTGTTGTTGAGGACCAGGAAGTAAAGATTTTAGGCTTTGAGAGCCACAGGGTATTTGCCACAACTATTCTGCTCGGCCACTAGCATATGCGCATGGCTGTGTGTTAATAAAACTTTGTGCTTGGACACCAACATTGGAATTTCATACACTTTGCACATCATAAAATCTTCTTCTTTTGGATTTTTTAACCATTGAAAAATGTAAAAACTATTTTTATTCATAACTCACAGGACCTAGCAAACAGGTGGCAGGCCAGAATTGACCCATAAACTATAGATTGCTAGTCCCCAATCCATATTATTGTCACCAACAGACATTGCACCATCTACTATCTGCAAAAACTTCATGAGAGCCTTGTGCAAATGTGGAAAGTCTGAAAAATACTGCACCAAACTGCTGAAGACCATTACCTCTACGACCCGGGGTGGGGTAGAAAGCATGTGAAAGATGATTTTGCAAGTTTTACTTTATTTGCTGAGTGTATATATGCATTTTTATTTCAAAATATTAAGGGGAGACAAATGTTTTTGGTTACATGGATTGCTTTTGTAATGCTTGAGTCACGGCTATAAGTGTGCCTGTCACCCAGATAGCGTTCACTGTACCTGTTAGGTATGATTTCACCCATCCACTCTTCCTCCCTCCCCACTGCTTGATTTCCGCTGAGTTTTACTTCCTTGTGTGCACATGTGTGCTCATCGGTTAGTGCTAACTTAATAGCAAGTACATATGGTGTTTGTTTTTCCATTCTTTAGATACTTCACTTGACTTCCATCCAAATTGTTGCAAAAGGCATTAATTCATCTTTTTTATGGCTGAGTACTCCATAGGATACATATACCACATTTTGTTAATCCATTCATGAGTTGTTGAGCACTTGGGTTAATTCCACATCTTCACGATTGTGAATTATACTGCAATAAACTTTAGGGTGCAGGTGTCTCTTCGATAAAATGACTTCTTTTCCTTTGGGTAGATACCCAGTAGTGGCATTGCCGGATCAACTGGTAGGTCTACTTATAGTTCTTTGAGGAGTCTCCATACTGTTTTCCATAGAAGTTGTACTAATTTGCAGTCCCACCAACAGTGGATAAGTGTTCCTTTTTCTCTGCATCCATACCAGCATCTATTGTTTTTGAACTTTTTAATAAAAGCCATTCTAACAGGGGTAAGGTGATATCTCATCGTGGTTTTAATTTGCATCTCCCTGATGATTAGTGACGTTGAGCAGTTTTTCATATGTTCATCGGTCATTTGTCT
>VBSM01000883.1:920142-949241 GCA_008086735.1 Cheirogaleus medius | reverse complement strand
GCAGATGAAACAGTGCTCAACATCACCTTGCACCAGGGAAATGCAAACCAAAACCGCAAGGAAGCACCGCCTCACACCCGTCAGGGCGGCTGTTATCAAAACGACGAAGGACAACAGGTGTGGGTGAGGACGCGGGGAAGAGAGAACCCTCGCTCGCTCACCTTCCCGGCGGGAATGCGAATGGGAAAAGCCGTGATGGAAAACGGCATGTCGGTTCCTCAAAAAAATAAAAATAGAACTAGCATAGGATGCGGCAATCCCACTCTGGGTAGAGATCCAAAGAAAATGAATCAGCATCTCTGAGAGATGTCTGTACTCCCATGTTCATAGTGGCGCACTCTTCACAAGGGCGAAGTCATACGTGATGAGTCAAACGAGGCGTCCATCACCGGATGAGTAGATACAGAAACGTGGTGCGTGTGTGTATATATATATGTATATGTGTGTGCGTGTGTGTATATATATATGTATATGTGTGTGTATACATGCGTGTGCGTGTGTGTACAAATGCATATGTGTGTATATATGGAATATTATTCAGTCTTTTAAAAGAAGGAAATCCTGCCCTTTGTGACAAGATGGATGAACTTGAAGGACATCATGCTAAGTGAAATAAGCCAGGCTCGTAGCTACTTGGGAGGCTGAGGCAGGAGGATCACTTGAGCAAATAAGCCAGGCCCCAGCGGCACCGATACCACACGACGTCACCCCTACGTGGAATCTAAAGATGTTGAGCTCATAGCAGAAAGCAGAACGGTGGTTGCCAGGGCTGAGGGGTGGGAGAACAGAGAGATGTTGGTCAAAGGCAACACAATTTCAGTTATGCAAAGTGAACACGTTCTAGAGATCTAATGTACAGCCTGGGGACTATAGTTAACAATTCTGTATTGCAGACTTGAACTTTGCCAAGAGGGCAGATCTTAAGTGCTCTCACCATAAAAAAATAAAATAAAATAAAATAACTATATAAAGCGATATGTAAATTAGCTTGATTTTGGTGACCATTTAACAATGTACATGTACATCAGATCAGGTGGTATGCCTTAAATATATATACAATTTTTATTTGTCAATTATATCTCAGTAAAACTAAAGACATTTTAAAAATGTAAAAGATGTCTATTTAAGCCCAAACTAAGCTACAAACACGGTTGACGGGGCGAGAGACGGAGTGAGGTTAACGCAAAAGAGCAGGTGCTTCCGGGCAACGGAACTGTTCTCTGTTTATAGGGTGCAAACATCTGTCCAAAAAGTCAACAACTGTACATTTAAAACAAGTGCATTTTATTGTATGCAAATTACACCTTTATAAAATTGACTTAAAATGTTTTTTTAAAGTCTATATTGACTTCTAGTAAATAGCTTCTTATTTGGATTTGCATAAGTATGTCCTATATGCACAAAGAAGTCGTCCCATGCCCTCCAGCTGAACTCTCTAGAAGGTACCGTCCTGAGCAAACACTCCTTGGTCGGCCACTGAGGTCAACTCAAACTCCACCTGCATGAGATTTCACAGAGTAAAGACATCTGGGCTGATCCAACCCCTTCCTGCAACTCGATGCACTGCACCCCTGTGAGCAGGGGCCACCTGCACACTCAGGTGACTCAGGTAAAACCTGGCAGGTGTTTCAAAAGTGTGTGGCTGCAGAGCTGGCTTTCCAGGATGGGAGCAAGACGTTCATCTGTCCAGGTGCTCGGGATAACGCCACCCCTCCACCCTGCCCCCAGGGTTTTTGGGGTACCATGTGGCAGAAGGAATGAGGTTCCAAGGTGCCTCATCTGGCCATCAAAAGACAGACACCATGACAGGAAAATATCGTGTGAAAGAGAAAACCAGCTTTGCCTAAGAGACTCAACAATTGCCACAGACTCCCAAGAACCTGAACTCTGCTTACCCCTCTGTGGGTTGCCAAATGGGCCGGTTACTCAGCACATTGAGCCCTGAGAACTGTTTCTTCAGCCCGCACAGCCTTTTTATTTTCCTTCGTTTTGCTTTTTACTTATTCTTTAATGCAGATGTCTTCAGGCAGGACAGGAGCTTCAGGTCCTCACAGCGCCCCGTGAGACCTCCTCGTATGCCCGGCAGATTCCCACAGTAGGTGACCAGCCTGGTGCCTAAATATGACCGAGTCGGTCGGCTCTGGTTCAGACAAAGCGTGTCCCTCTCGGGGAGATGCCACCAGACACCGGGTGAAAACAAGCAAGTTGTGAAACTGCCGGGTGGTCTCAGCTTAATCCCTCGGTGTCCTCCAGGGGATTGGTTCTAGGACGCCCCAGGACAGCAGAACCCTGGGATGCTCAGAAGTCTCTGCTGTAAAATAATCTGATATTTACACACAGCCTACACACAGCCTCTCGCATACCTTAAATCATCTCTGAATTACATTAAATACAATGTAAATGCTGTGTAAATCGCTGTTATACTGTATGGCTTTTATATTTGCATTATTTTTTATACTGTATCATTATTTTTTTAATATTTTCGATCCACAGTTAATTGAATCCTGGATGCAGAACCCACAGATATGGAAGACCAACCGTATATTAATAGTAAACAACAAAAAGCAATTATTCTTCTAAGTAGTCATGACAGCCCTTTTTTGTCTGCGTTAGGAGCAATTATCTTGACATGCTTCTTGAGCTCTGAGATACCAAGTAGAAATTTATGCAAAGGGGGGGTGTTGGATGTTTAATTAGGAATTGTTCTGCCCGTGGGTCGCAGCACAATATTAACACACATAAGTCTGCATCTCCATGGCCACGCCCACTGCTACAGCCACAACGTGTGTGATGACGACGGACACACCTGCTCTCTGTCCCCAGTTGCTGGCAAGGAGCTTAGAGAAAACCCTGGGAGTTTCCTGGGTGATGTGTTTTTGTCATCATAATGGGTGCATTCCTACACACCTGGGCTTATGCTAATGAGGTGACTCGGGGATGGGCCCTCAGATAATTTCGAGAGAGGGGCCGAAAGCCCACCCCAGAAGGACCAAGCACACAGGTCCAGGGCTGGAACTTCCACTGCCGCCCCCAACCTCTGAGGACGGGAGGGGACCAATGATCTAACCCATCGCACCTACAGAACGGAACCCCCTATAAAACTCTGCACGCTGGGTCCGGTGGGGCTTCTTGTTGGGTGAACACGTTCATCAATAACACGTTAAGAGGGAGATGCAGGGATTCCCGGAGGAGAGGGCAGGGCAGCTCCACGCCCCCCCCCGCCCCAAAACTTGCCTGTGGTGTCTCTTCCATTCGGTTGTTCCCGGGTTGTCCTCTTCATAACAAAATGAGATCATAACCATAGCACTCTTCCAGTGAGTTCTGTGAGCTGTTTTAGAGAGTTATTGAACCTACAGGGAATTACTGAACCCCCCAATTTGTACCCGAGTTGCTCAGAAGTGCAGGCAGCCTGGGGACCCACCTTGTAGCCGGCACCGAAAGTGAAGACAGGCTTGTTGGGGACTCTGCCCGTTAACCTGTGGAGTCCGCATACACCCCGGGCAGTCGGTGTCAGAACTGCACTGAATCGCGCAACACCCAGGTGGTGACGGAGTTGATGTGGGAACACAGCGCTGACGCCCACGCTTACAGAGAGGGACCGAGACCGCAGGCAGAGCTGTTCGGTTCCCACGGCGACGTCCACCCCCCAAAATCCCGGCCCCGTGAAACAGGCCCGTTCCCATTTCGAATCAGCCTGCAAACCCTGGAGCGGCAGGAATCTATCGTTGTTGACCCGTCTGCGGTTCCCGTGCGGGCCTTAGCCCGGAGAAAATGAACCTCGGAACTAAACAGTGGTTAGTTCAAGGTAAGTCCGTGACCCATCTCGAATTCAATGAGAGCGAAGTCTGAGAGGCGTTGGAGACCCCCCAGGGAAAGGAGTGTTCTCTTTCTTTCCCGTTACAGTTGCCAAGAGAATGATATCTGGGCCTGAAGTTAACAGTCACCTCCAGACCACGAAGCCAGGTCTGCCCAAGAACAAAATCAACACCAAATAAAACAGAGTTTGCGTCCTGATGACATATTCTGCACTATCTCTGTCCAGCCGAGCCGGATGGCAGAGCACCCCGGCCTTTTAGTTAAAAAGGCAGAAAGTCCCCCATTTCCGTGCCAGCCGGTTTGAGTTGGGTTTTCTGTCACTTGTATCCAAATGATTCCTGAAAAACACACCAAGCTGAAATGCACTCAAATTTTTCCAGCAAACAGAAGAAGCGAAGTCTCTCGATATTGGATTTATTCTGTGGTGTGCTGGAACCGGCTCAGACTGGCTTGCGAGAGCCAAACTGTGAAATCTTCAGGAATTTAGCAAGTCAGTCGCTAAACTCTTGGTGGCGTGAAATTAGCCACTGGTGTGAGCGGTGTGAGAACCGATTTTTATTAAACATTTACCGGCATGAAATGGGTTCCAGTTCTTGGGTGGAAAAACTGTCTTCAGAGGCCACAGGGGAGTTCAAGGATGGGCTCGGAAGCCCACTGGAAATCGCCCTCGGCCCCTGCAGCTTTGGTTTGGCCTTTCCATGGCCAGCCTCCCGGGCGGCAGGACTGGAGGGGAAGGATGGAGCGAGCAGCTTCCCTAAGGACGCTCGTGTGGGTCTACAACTGCCCCGTCTCCAGTGGGCTGCCTCCCTCCACTTACGGGCTTGCCTTAGGCAAAGATACAGGTCACCAAATTCTTCAATGTTCCCAGGACATACCCTGCGGAGCACCTTCCTCCACCTTCAAAGACCCACACGAGATCACCTTCTAACTCAGTGACTCCTCGGAGCCGACATCGGCTGGCGCAAACAGGATTAAACACCCCTCCTGAGTAGCTAAAAGAGATAGACAGCAGAGCCTCTTTGAATCCTTAAGTCTCTTTTTCCTGATACGAGGAAATCGCCCCAAGAAAAAGCAGGAGTTCAGAGGCAACCGAATCCCTAATCCAGTTTGCGCAGGGGGTGGAAAAGCGGAAGGCGTTTACAGCTTCATGAACGTGGTGAAAGTTCTGATCACACAACGTTCTTGATCTCCGTCCGGATGGAACATCACAACCCACAGCGATGCCTCCCCTGCTCGGGGAGGGGGACCCCCAGCGGCGATATTATCTCCCCAGCATTCGCTGTTCGAAAAGACTTCTTATCCGACTGCGGAATAACTTAAGCACCAATCTTCCTACCAGTCTAAAATCATTAAAGGTCAGACTCGCTCCTCGCCCAAAAGGAAGAAAAATACTAAGAGTGTTGTTTAGAAACACAATGTTGGCGGTGGTCATGCATCTCTCTAAAAGCTACCGACAACGGATTTGGTTAAAATTTTTGGTGCAAAAGCCGGCAAGCCTCTCTCAGGCCGGCATTTCCAAACACCTTTGTGTCTAGCAGATGTCACCTCAAACCAAAGGTTCCAGGTTAAATGCCGAACAGAGCGCCGACCTCCCATGCTTGAATGGGGAAGACAATTTCTACCACGTCAACAGACCCGTTAATATAAGCTGTGCTTCATGCAAGATTCAGATACGTGACAGACGGCTGAACGAGAACCTGGAAATCATGCCGCTCTGTCCTTCACGCAACCAGATAAAGAAATGGTGGCCCAGGTGTCTCTCCATAAAAACCAGAAAGCATTATTCCATTGCACAAGGTGCTCCTTCCTTCCCAGGTGGCTCTGCTAGGAAAACCTAAGTGTGATCTTCTTGGTGTCTTGCAAGACTCTAAGCGAGTCCGATGTCTGGACGCTGGTAGCTCCATTACGGGGAGCGGGGGAGGGGACACTGAGACATTCCTGTGCTGTGACGGTTGGACGGAAGTCACTATTTTGATCGAAGCGTTCAGACGGTTGTGTTTCTCTTAATGCATGGCATCAGACGCACGCAGCACACACTACTCATCTTCAGATCTTTGTCTCGCGTTCCAAGAGCGGCGGGAGAGGGGCCTCCACGCAGAGGCATTATTCCGACTGTGATTAACAAAACGGGAAGGGAGAGCGGGTGCCAGGAGAGGACAAGCTGCTGTGATTGTCATTATCCCGCCACCTCCCTGATTCGCTGCGCCCCGCAGAAGGGCAGAGACGGAGACAATTAAAAAGAGAAGCAGACTGCTGTCGCCTACGTTGTTATAAAAACAAACAATAGGAATTTAAGCTGATTTGTCAAAAGCAGCAGGAAATCTCAGCAACGGAATTTTTAAAAATCCCAGCTCTGGGCGGCACCATTTCGACGGCTAGACACTGAACCAGCGTGAAGCCCCGCAGCACGGAGGACGGGTCTGTCTCGTCGAGAATCTTTACTACCTCGTCGTTTCAAGCTGCCTCTTTGACAAAGAGACTGAACAGGCGGCTGACCCTATAATAGGATCGAACCCACCCAAAGAGAAACTCCCAAGGGCCTGACTTCGCCAGAGCAAAACTGCGCCCTTTGTTTTCATTTTTGTGGGTGGGGTGAAAAACACAAAAAGACAAAAAACAGGCTCTTTTCGGAGGATAAATTTCATATAATTTGCAAGAGAAAAGTATCCTTGGCTGAATTGAGAGTTAATGAGATGGTGAATTTTGAAAATGTAGACTGGATCCTGGGACTCTTTTTTTTAAAAAAAAAGCCTTCCAGTGACTCCCGTTGATTTGCCCTAAGTGAGCTGTTTTCTACCCATCTTTGATTCCGTTGCCCTCTGATCCGCTACAAACCACCCCCAGCACCCTGCTTGGAGCAAGAGGTGGAGTCAGAGGTACAAACTTTCGGATATAACGTGAATAATATTTCTGAGGGTCTAATGCCCAGATGATGACCACGGTTAGTAATACTGTACTGTATACTTGAAATGTACTCAGAGAGCAGATTTTAAGTGCTCTTACCACAAAAAAACAAATCAGTATGTGGGGAAATGCATACGTTAAATAGCTCGACTTATACAGACACACATCTAAACACCATGTTGTGTACCATACATACATAAAACTTTCACTTATCAATTAAAAATAATGTTTTTAAAAAGGAACTCTGCAAGGTGACATGTGTTAATTAACATGATGGTGGTAATCATTTCACGCTATGTACATCAAATCATCACATTGCATACTTTAAATATGTGCAGTCTTATTTTATTTATCAATCATACCTCCATAAAGCTGGGGTGGGGGGTAAGAACAGGAATCCAAAACCCACGGTTCCTGGACCAAACCTGAACCTCCACTGGTTTCTGTACAGTCCACAAAGTAAAAATGTTGTTTTTTTTACATTTTCAAATGGCTAAAACAATAAAAAGAAGAATATTGCATGACATATAAAAAGGATATGAAATGCCAACGTGAGTGTTTATAAGTAAAGTTTTATTGGAACAGAGGCACGGACACCTGTTCGCAGGTTGTCCGGCTGCTCCGGTGCCGCACCCACAGGGCTGAGTAGCCACGAAGCCAAGAGTAAGCGCAAGCCAGCCCCTTCCGGAGACGGTTTGCTAAGCCACGACTTAGAACATAAAGCCCGTTCACCACTTAGGGCCTCCACTCTGCCCCTAGAAACTTCTGGTCTCAGACATCCTCACAAATCGCCTCCCGAAAGCCCCGCCTCTTAGCACCATCCCCTTGGGGCGCAGGGTTTCAACCTGCGGATTCTGGAGAGACCGAGACCTTCAGTCCACAGCGGGTCCCGACTTAAACATCACCTCTCCAGCGAAGGCTTCCCCGAGCACCTCATCCAAAAAGCACCCCCTCACTCTCTTATCCACTCCTGCTGTCTCCTTCCAGGCACTCAGCACTCCCTGCGATTATTCTATTCGTCACTTTCTTTCGTCATCTGCCTCCCCACCGGAACACAAATTCCGCAGCGGTGCCCACGTCCCTCCCGCCCACTGCGGGCCCTGCACGCTCTCAGCACTCACCGAACATCGAACGAATGATGCGTGAATGAACGAATCGATTTACAGCAGACAGAGCATGGGCTTTAGCATTCTACTCCCGAAGGACCCCACAGGGAAAATAAGCATTTACTATTGTTTATAAATAAATGAGCTCTTAAAGGGCCCTTACGTTTGCCTGTGCGTGAGAAGCGTTAATTTATGCAAGTGTTGAACGCGCGTCACGAATGTTGGTAGCCCCGTTTGGGCGTGGGGGCATTTCTTCTTCTTCTGTGTTTCCTCCTCTTCTTCTTTGTAAATCTAACAATAGACTAAAACGGTAATGGAACTGGTGCTATCTGGATTCGATCAGAGAAAGGCTTGGTGCATTCAGACAAAGACAAAGGTTGGGGGAGACACATGGACACCCCGTGGGCACGGCTCAGACGACAGACGTGGCCATCCTGGATGCTCCGTGGCCGGAGCTGTAGCTCAGGGGTCCGGTGGATAACAACACGGGTGAGGCTGGCTTGAAGGTGTTGGAGGTGTCAGGGGCGCTGGGGGTGAGGGACACAGAAGAGCGTGCGCCTCCAAAGGACGTGGGATCCGATCGGCCGCCACTGATGAGGGCCCCTGGCAAGGCCGGCCCTGCTTCGACGTTTCCAGGGACACCAGAAATCCAACTTCGTGTTAATGTTCTTGATTTTCAAAATGTTGACAATTCAATTAGGTAAACACCACCAGCGACGTTCTATTGATCACACACAACGCGTCCATCGGCGATGTTTGGCCCACCGGCTGCCACCTTGTTAGGTCTGGCCTGGAGATTTCCAATTTCATCAACGTTGCAGTATTCGTCCGCCCATCCATCCGTTATTTGCCAGGGCTGGAACGTGGTCTCGGGCTATGTTCTCAGCATCGTTAAAATGCTGGGTCTTCATGCAAGGGACCCACGACACAGTCCCTGGTCTCTCCAGCAACTCACTGTCTAGTTCCAGAAACAAGACACACAAGTAAAATACTTCAGAAAATCAACATAGCCGGGGACCCTTGGGTGATGTGCGGGTTCTCGCTGCTCCTGAGGAAGCAAGCCGTGAGCCAAGAAGTGTTCATTCCATTCCAAATCCGATTACTTGTTAATCTGAACTTAGCCCTTAGCTTCCTCATCACTAAATCCTATCACTTAGAACAAGGACTAGCCACTGTTTTGGTGACCCCAGCAAAGTCCAAAACGAAGAACAGACAAGTCATCATTTCCAACTCAGCAATCCTCCTCTGCTTGGAAGCTTGCTTTGAGATGCACTGGAAATTCTGCCTGGGCACTTTGGGTTTGGCTTCTCCACAGCCACCCCATGGCTTCCACTCTGCTCCTTTTATGAGTATATTAGTCAGGAATCCTCCAGCAACAAATGACATCAACCTATATCAAATCAGCTTAAAGAAAAAAAGATAATGTATTGGCTCACATAACTGAACAGCTCTAGGGTAATACTTATGGCTTCAGGTAGGGCTGGATCAAGCTGCAATAATGCCATTATGTTTGTCTTCTGTCTGTGTCTTTGTGTTGGCTTCATTCTCAGGCTCTATAAAGTGGCCCCCTGCAGTGCCAGCTTGTATCCTCCTTACTGCTATTAGTTCCCATAAAATGTGACCTTATTTCTTCCGCAGTTTCCACCAAAAGTCATGAGCCTGTCTCTCTTTCACTGGAATTAGAGCAGGTACCAGCCCCTGACCCAGTCACTGCAGCCAGGTAAAGATGCTGATAGCCTCTCTACTGTCTCCCCACCTCCAGAAGGGGATGGGTAGAGAGGAAGGAGCAGTTCCCCAAAAGAAAAAGGGTGCTGTCATGAGATGTGGGAACCACAGCTGAGGGTGCAAATATAATTCGTGTCCCCAGTCCCAGAACGAGGTAAATCCTTATGAAGAAATAACCTCCTTTAGACACTGTGAAGAAAAGAACAGGAAACTATTCATGTCCTTCCAGAGCGGAGACAGAATGAGGTGGACGGTTCACCGCGGCTGCGGGGCAAACACATTTACAGAAAACTACACGACAGGTAAGAAGAACTTCACAGGCGTGTCTGTGATCTTTCCTAAATCTCAGGCGTTTCACGCGCCCACGTCAGACGGAGGGGACGGCTGACCGACAGCTGGCGCTCGGGCATTTGCTGGGAGGGGGAAGACTCCACCCCATTTGCTCAGCTGAGCAACATCCTAAAATGCGTAAAGCAGAGAAGGTCACAGAGAATCTCACTCGTCCTGCGTCCCATGGTCAGCCTGCAAGTAGACACGGATCAAAACAGCAGGTGCAGCTATTTGAGAGCAGTGGCTTAATACTAACCACACACACACACACACACACACACGGATAAGCTAAAGCCTCATCTTTCTGCCTCTCGACAGAGCTCTTAGGCAGTGATGACAACTCATTTCGGAAATCTGACTCCTGGGTGCCTGTATATTAGCACCGAGCTTGTTCTTTCTCCTCTGATCGTGCCAGGATATGTTATTCTAATGTCTGCACATTAACCACTCCCTGTAGCACACGCTTGTGAGGCTGCGTGAAATCGTCTCCAGCCCAAGAGCGACGACGGAAGTGCGGCGTCTACACGAGAGACTGGGGCCATTTTCCGGCAGTTTCGCCCTGAGAACTAAGACCACCTGCATCCACAGAGCTTAAGGACCAGGACCGAGAACTGAGACCCTCTCTATCAAAATGACTGTCCTGGCTGTGCCAGGACATTCCTGCCCAGCAACACAAGACTGCGAAATAATAAATGATCTCACTGTTTGCTTCAGGAAATTCCTGAAAACTGATTTATTTAAACAATCTATCGCTCACCTGGGCTAAAAGCTCACTCATAAGATGACGGTCTATCAAGATTTGCTGAAGGTCCCCCTGCTTTGCTGTATCTTTCTGACCCTCACATTGAAGGATCTGCCCTAAGCTACTCGGGGCCAAATCCTAAAACTCTTTACTGTCTCATCTTGAACTTCCTTTCCTGAAATCCTACTGAGATGCACTTGATTAAGAAGGTACACCATGGTCATTGGGAGGTAGACGGTTGCCACCTCAGAGCACCTCCTTGACCTTCTCCATTCTATTTCCACGCAGTGGGTGGACTGACCTCACAGGCCACATTCCAAGGACTCCGTGTCAGCGGATTTTAGGCTGAGATGGACCAATGAAAGCCTCTGGCAGGAGACTGGGGGTGGGGGTAGAAGAGAGAGACCACCCCTTGGTACTATGCCTGGGGTGGCCACTCAGGCGTCAGCTACATCTTTTCTCTCGGAAACTCCTGTAGGGTACGCTTGTCTTGGCACCTGGACCCTGGGAACACCCTCTCCTCGCTTGGTCCTTCAGCCTAGCGGGGTCAGTGGCTCCCTGTGTCACTAATCTCTGAGTCCCGCCTCTCCCTGTGTTTGGTACTCAGCTCCTCCATCATTTGCAAAACCAATTTATGTTACTAAACTTCCCTGTGCTTGAAATATTTGAAATGCTTTCTGTTTCCCTGGTTAGACCCCAAGGGATATATAAAATATTAATAACGCCACGAGGGAAATCAATAGCATGAAATAAGTCCCCAACACCAGAATGTGTGCCCCATCCCAACACAATCATAAACGTTTGAGATGATGACTATGCTAACCATCCTGATCCGATCGCTGTACAGTATATGTATCGAAACGTCACACTGTGCACCCCATAAATGTGTACAATTATTGTACATATTTAAATTTAAATTTTAAAAATTTAAATTTTTTAAAAAATCACATGATCGTGGCAATTGCTGCAATAGAAGTCTGTGACAAAGCTCAATGCCCGCTTATGAAAAAAAACTCTCAGGAAATTAGGAATAGAGAAGAACTTTCTCATCTTTATTTTAAAAAAACAAATCTGTAAGAAACCTACAACTAACATCATGCTTAATGGTTTAAAACATGGTGCCTGTCCCCTAAGATTGGGAACAGGGCAAAAAAGTGTGCTCTGACCACTCTCATTCAACATCAAGTGGGGGACCCAGCCAGCACAAGAGACAAGGGAAAGGAAAAAGGAGGGAAAATGCAAAAAGACTGAAAATTAAGCAACAAAACCGTATTCACAAATGACATGACTGCTCACACAAAACATTCCCAGAAGTCGGGCATACAAATTTTTTAAAGTTACTAAAACAAATAAGTTGAGTCTAGGATATAAGGTCAATATACAAAAAATCAATTGTATTTCTATATAACTGCAATAAAGAATTATAAATTCAAATTAAAAAAAAATACTATTCGCAATAGCACCCCAAAATCTGGAACACTTTGGTATAAACCTAAAACACATGTGCAGCATCTATATGCTGAAAACTATAAAACAGTGATGACAAAAAACAAAGAAAACCTATGTAAATAGTCAGATATACCATGTTCATGAAATGGAGAACTCATCATTATTACGATGGCGGTTCTCATTATTACTAAGATAGATTTTCCTGCAGGTTCAGTGCAATTCCTATCAAAATCCCAGCAGTACCTTTTTGATTGTTTGCTTTAGAGATTCACAAGCTAGTTCCAAAATTTATATTGCCAATAAAAAAAAATAGACTAGCCAAAAGAGTTTTGAAAAAAATAAAGTTAGAAGAGTCATGGTATCTTATTTCAAGATTTATTACAAAGAACATCTATATTGGACACAAAGATCAGGAGAACAAAATGGAGAGTCCATAATATACCTCCCATAGATGGGCAAATGGCCTTGACAAAAATGTAAAGTCAATTTAAAAGAGAAATAATGGACTTTACAACAAATTACGCTGGAACAATTGGCCATTCGTATGAAAAAAGTGGATATTGATCCACACATTGCACCATGCACAAAAATTAACCAAAAATGGGTCATAGAGCTCAATCTAAACCCTACTACTATTAGGATAGAAAGTATAAGAGAAAAGCTTTGCAACCTATGGTTTGGCAAAGACTTCTAAGTTTCCACAACAAAAGCAATGCCATAAAAGAAAAAAAAAAGATGAATTGGACTTCACCAAAATTTAAAAAAAAGTGTTCCCTGCAAAAGACAAGTTAAAGAAACGACATGCTATAGACTGAGAAAAAGTGTTTTCAAATCACGTATATGATAAGAGACTTGCATACAAATAAACAATTCTCAAAACTGAACAGTAAGACAACCCCAATTAGTTGTCCATTTTAAAATAGCAAAGGATTCGAACAGATACTTTACCCAAGAAGACGCACAGATGGCAAATCATCACACTGAAAGCTGCTCAACATCATTAGTAATTAGGGAAATGCAAATTAAAACCACAATGAGGTACCATTACCACTGTATTAGAATAGTGAAAACAAAATTACGACGTGAAAATATCAAGTGTTGGCAAGGGTGTGGGACAGCTGGAAGCTCACCCGTTGCTTATACAAATGCCAAATGGTTCGACGGTTTTGCAAAACGGCTTGGCAGTTAGTTATAATGTTAAAAACATATCTCAGAGGACCAAGCAATCTCATCCCTAGGAATTTACCCACAAAGAAATGAAAACATATGTCCGCACAGAACCTGCACACAAATGCTTATGGTGGCTTTATCCACAATAGCCAATACTATTAACCACTCCGGTATCTTTCATCTGGCAGATGGGTAACTCTGGTACACCCATACTGTGGCATTCTACTTCAGGAAGGAAAACAAATGAATGCCTGATACACCCAGCAACCTGTAAGAATACCAAATGCCTTCTGCTCAGCGGGACAAGCCTAACTCAAAAGGCCATACACTATAAGACACCATTTATATGACATTCTGGGAAAACCAAAACTATAAGGAAAGGAGGCAGATCCGCAGTTCCCAGGGGAAAGAGATGAAGGCAGGGACCAGACATCTACCGGCAAGAGGAAACTTTCAGGGCTGATGGAAGCATTCTGTATTGTAACAATGTAGCAATGGTTACAATTGTAGATTGTAGCAATGGTTACAAGACTATATACATAGTTGCCAAAATTCATAGAAGTGTACCAAAAAAAAAAAGGTGAATTTTACTCTATGCAAATTGCACTTCCATTAACCTGACCCTCCACCTCCCAAACACCTGCTCATGTGGTTTCAACACGCAACAGAGCTCTGAATCTGTGCTTCCATCCTTCCACACTTGGACAGACGGCCTCCCCCGGAGGCTTTTCTCTGGGGTTCTCAGCCTTGATGGTGCATCAGAATCACGTGGGAAGCTCTCAGAAACGCCAGTGCCTGGGTCTGGTCCTGGCATATTCTGATTTCATTGGTCCAAATTGTGGCTTGCGCCCAGGAAAGTTGCAAAGCTCTGCAAGTGATTCTCACATGTAACCAAGACTGAGAACTACCATTCTGAAAACAAGCGTCTTCCCACATTATTGCCCCTGTAACTCCTAACAGAAAACACTCACCGCTATGTACCCACTTGTACGTTTTAATATCGACATCTAATATTTTTTGCCAGAGTTTCCGTAGTTGCTAGTAAGGATAAAGTTTCTAGGGTATCGTAAATCTTGACATTTGAACATTACACTGTTGCATCACTCGTTTAAATGTATCCATTGAAGTATAAATCACAGGACGGCTTGACACCCACCACCCATCTATAAAATCCACGACGAACTCTTCATTAATAATCAGAAATGTTACTTTGTTCCCTTTTCTCCTTGAATTCACATTTCTATTTCCAGTTCCTTCACCGAATGTTTTCCTAACGTAACACACTTTAACCTTGAAAGTAATGTATCCATTACCCTGCTAGGACTTCTTAAAACATAAATGTATTTACATATTGTGTATAAATGTGTTTCTATATTGACCTGAAACTCTTTAAAGTCTCTTCTCATGGGAAGATTCTCAGTATTCAACAATTTCTCCCAACTGGCATTCATAATGGACGGCTACACAATCAAAACAATATAAATATATTACTACACATTTTAATAAATACCTTTTTTAAAAAAAGTAATTTTTATCACAAATGTATCTCTTAATGAGCTGTGGGATGGAAGTGTTATGCTTCCTTGATTAAAGGAATTTTCTAATTGCACTTTGGGAACCGTGAAGATTTTTACACTGGGGGAATGAATCAGAGTGAGACGTTAGATAGAAGAGAGGTGCCTTTCTACTGGAAAATCAAAGAGGAGTGTTTGCGTGTATGTGTGTGTGTGTGTGTGTGTGTGAGAGAGAGAGAGAGAGAGAGAATGAACAGGCAATTGAGAATTAATCCAGACAGATCAAGCTTAAGAGTGAATACAGAGGTTGAGGATACGGAAATGAATTCCCTTTAAAACATCCCCATTCACAAACCCCTTAGAAGGTCTTTGCATTCCACTCATACAACCTGTTTAAAGGGAACTGATCTGCAAAAATAACATAACAAATCATTAAGCAAAAATCAAGCAGTCCCTTGAAATTAAAGGTAAACATTATACAGAAGGAATAGTAAATTCATACACCACCAGGGTGAGGAGATAACACGAATGCATGAAGCTTTTCAGATTTAAGAAACACAGGGCACTCGGTCCAGTTTTCATTTCCCTACTTTTGAAAGAGCCCTGCATACAGAGAACCATTAGATATTCTGCCGCTATAGGGAACACAGTAATTAAAGCCCAGTGATGAGTAACGAGTAGAGAAAACAAAGAAGTGTTGCAATAAAAGTGGACCCTGGGCAGAAGGATGACCTTTCGCATCTATTAGTGGGAGCACCCGCTCAGTGTTCGCACCTGTTTAGACATCTCAGGCCAGTGCTGCTCCAACCTCAAGAGAAGCAGGAAAATCCACCTATCCATGAAAATTTCCTGACTTGATAAGACATCCATAGTAGAGCCACGTTAAATCTATTTACAGGCCACAGTATAACACTTGACATTATCTGTCAACTGCAAGCCACGCCTCTGAAACCACGGCAAGAAACTGGATGACAAAATACATTCCTTCTTCTCTAACTGTTGAAGACACATTCCTCCATCAGTCCCATTGCCGTGTTGTTTTATGTGTTTTACATTATGTTTGATTCACACGGCATGCTTTTAAATTTAGATTGTAAAAGTATAGCATTAATAACAGTTTCTCTTTCCTATCAAAAAATCTCTTTAACACATGCAAAGCAATTCTGGGAAAATTACTTCCAGAGAGCAACAATGTGACATTTGGCCTAAATGCACACTGCACGCTTTTGTCCTTCCCAAAGTTTAAATATTAGGCTATCTGTAATATCTTAGAAGTTGTTTTCTTTTATTGTTTTAAGATTACATTTATCTGAACTACAGGAAAAATCCAACTCCCTAAGGTGTACTCCCTAATTAAGGAAATCAAGCAAAAATGCTCTACTGGAGGCAGATACATAGACCCTGAGGGGGTAAGGCGGAACTCATTTGTAAGCTGCTTTTGGGGTTTTTTTAACCATTGTTGTACATCAAAACCACTGTTCTCCCTCTCATTGTTGACACTGTTCCCCTAAAATGTACATAATATTAACTGAGATGCTCTGTCTTCCCTTTCAACAGAATTCTCCGTCGTTTTACTGATCCCACATTTCAAAATGCTGAATGCTTGTAAAACAAGCAGTTCTGTCTTTGATACTCGTTTTAAACAGCGCATAACGCAAATATTTATTCAGAACAGTAATTTCCATTGTGCATAGTTTCTACATCTAATTAAGGACTCTGAAAAATTACAATCATAGAAAACAAAAGCTTACATTACACTTAAACAAACACTCGAAGGACAGAGTAACTTCTCCAGGAGGGTGAAATCCTACACTGAGTCACCGTCTCGGCAACAGTGCAAAATTCCCTTTACAGTTAAATATTACAGAAAATGGAATGATTGAATCTTAGCTTTAAAATTAAAGCAACCCTGAGAGCAGAGTGTTGCTGTTCTGTTAACCGCCCAGCATCCATTGATCCTTTCGGGTAACAGTAGCCCAAATGGTTTCGTACAACCCCTCCCCATCTCCACACCAAGTGATTCAGTGGGTTTCTGCTCCAGACTCTAAAGGGAGAGCTTACTGTCCAAGCTTGAGCCAATCAGTCCAAGCCTAACCCATCCTCCAGGGCACAGTGACTGATTCAGGGAAGCCCCATGGAGCCATGTGAGCTGATGAACAACAGGCCCAGAACTTTGATAGAACTAAGAGAACTGTTCTTTCTTTTTACTAAGTTCAGGGTAAGAAGGTGTAATCCTGAGCTAGGGAGCCATCTTTCCTCAATGAGAGACAATGTGTCTGAATAGAAATTAGGAGAAGGAAGAGAGTCCAGGTCCCTGGGGACTGCCTTAAGCACCTGGATCAAGCCTTACCTGATGCTATTTTTGTCTCTAGAATCTCAGTTCTGTGAACCAATATATTTCCTTTTCCCTTTTGACAGAGACTATTAATGTTGCCCAAATACCTATGTGTTCTTCTATATTTCCTACTCCTCGTCGAGGTTAGATGAAGACCATCTTTCTAAGTAGTAACCAAGGGGATATGGCTCAAATAATGAAGCCATTCAATCCCTTTATTGAAAGGATTTGTTCTGTAAAATTTGTATTTGGTCAGAAGGCTGCACTCAAGGATCCAGAAGGCCACGTGTGGCCCCAAGAGCACAGGTTCCCCATCCCTTCCTTCCCCAGTTGTGCTCACCTCAAAGGCTGTATGTTCTAAATGGAATAACTACAAGATGGAAAAGGGTTCACATGGTCTGTAAGTGAACAAGAAATAAACCTTTCTCAAATTAAGCCACTGAGACATGGACATGTACCCACCACTGCATCATGGCCAGCCAATTTTAACTAATATATCCCTCCGGCAATATAAGATTATTTTTTTGTACCTGCTATCAAAATATCATCACTAGAAAGTGTTTCCTGAAATCAATAAAACTAGCTGGAACTCTTCCATCCAATCCACAGTTTATTGGGGATTCTCGTATACTTTGCTTCATATTCCAAAGAAAGATGCTCGTAACCGAAGACCCGCTTTGATTTCTCTCTTTGCACCAAGTCCTACCAGGACAGTAGCCCGAAAGACTTCAGGATGATAAAACATGGACAAGTTCTTCTTCTTCTTCTTGAAGGCCTCTAGTTGTAAAGGAACACGAACACTTTAAAATGCTATAAGAGTTGGCCAGGCGCGGTGGCTCACGCCTGTGATCCTAGCTCTCTGGGAGGCTGAGGTGGGCGGATTGCTCGAGCTCAGGAGTTCGAAACAAGCCTGAGCAAGAGCGAGACCCTGTCTCTACTATAAATAGAAAGCAATTAATTGGCCAACTAAAAATATATAGAAAAAATGAGCCGGGCATGGTGGCTCATGCCTGTAGTCCCAGCTACTCGGGAGGCTGAGGCAGGAGGATTGCTTGAGCCCAGGAGTTTGAGGTTGCTGTGAGCGAGGCTGACGCCACGGCACTCACTCTAGCCCGGGCAACAGAGTGAGACTCTGTCTCAAAAAAAAAAAAAAAAAATGCTAGAAGAGTGAGGAACTATCTAGAAAAATCAAAATCAAATCAGCTATTCGCCAAGTCCTTAATCTGCCCACATTATGAAAAAGAATGTGAGAAACACAAATAAGGATCCTTATCTCCCCTTTCCTAGAATCCTCTTGGAAAACAAACAAAAAAAAATAACCTATATGAAATACTCTAACGTGACTTCTTACAACATCAGTTTTAACAAGATGAGAATTTCTGCGAGTACTGAAGACTGGCACATTTAACACCAATTCTAGTTCCCTTCTCATGTACCTTGGTGAATTGAAGAAGCTAAAATCCTATAAATTAGACTTGCAGGAATCTCCTGAAGCCAGGGTTCCCAGCCTGGCTGAGGCCCTGGTGAACAGACGCATCCATTTGTAATGTGGAGCGAGATGGCGAGGGATTTGGGGCCGTGGCCACACGTGAGATCGGTCCTTCTTACAAGCACAGTGGTACTGCGTTGGGTGTCTTGGGGTAGCCCTGCCAGAAGGTGTAGTGCCCGGGCCCTGATGCCATGGCTGCTAGAAGGAAGCAGTGGTGATAGCGGGGTTGAGGCAGAACAGGAGTTCACGGTGGCTGGGGAGTTTCCACCAGCTGCTGTTGTTCCTTCGTGCATACAGAGAATCTATAGCACACACTACCTCCTACGCTATAATAAATCCTTCTCTTCCGGCGTGGATTCTGTCATCAGCAGCTAAGAAACAGAAGGAACACAGCCACGGAAAAGGGGGTTCTAAAGGGTTAAAGGAAAGTCAATTCCTTTCAGCACATAATCAAAGAATTTGTCTATACCTGTATCATAGGGCTTATCGTAGATACTTATAACAGTTCGTGCCTCAGTTTCTCCCATTTAACTGTCATCTCAGGAGGGCCGAGTAAATCTCATACTCACATCCATATCCCCAAAGTCCATCTTGTTGCATCTACCGTCTGTGCTTAAATAATAATTGTTGGATAAACAGATGCGAACTCTCACTCCGCAACACCTGTGACGTTCTCTATTGGAGATAAAATACTGGAACCAAGTAGATCCCGGGACTGAACTTGAACATTTTTTTGTGTGTGCATTTAGGCAGCAGGGGCCTCCTGAATACTGTGGAAATCACAGAATCAGGGAAGAACTCTCATTGCAAATTAAAAACATAGACCCGTTGCTTTGATTCCGTTTCATGCTACTGATGCCCAAACGGCACATCCTGGAGGTTCCATCTTCCCAGCGGACTGGATTGAGTCCTTTCCTTTCCACGTTTAAGTGCATTTTCTCTTTTCCTCATCGTCTTGAAGCCAAAGTCTCTTTATCTGCATCTGGTCTGCCCACAGACGTTCTCTCGCTGTGGCCCACTTCGGAAAGTGTATGCTTGGAGACACTGTGGCGTGGAGACACCTGGATCTCCCTCACTGACCACAGACATAGTCACCCTGTCCACTCCAATCCCTCACCCTCCAAGAGCCAAGTCATCTTAGAGCAAAGGACCACACTTTGAGCAAAACAGAGTTTCGGGGCGTTGAGAGCCACCTCACCAAAGAGCAGTTAACTCTCTTCACGGAGACGTCTGAAGGGACGCAGCAGCAGTCTAAATGCTACTGGGGACAGCAAAAACTGACACTGCCGTTCTCAAGAGCATCAAGTTCGGCAAAATCGATACTTTCATATATCGTGAGCACCTGTGCAAAATGATCCGGCACTTTTAGGAAAGAACCTGGAAGCAAAATCTCAACTCATACGCTTTGGTCCAGAGAGTAACCAACTATGCATCTATCTAAGGAAGGAACTCAAAACCAAAATTATGCACAAAGATAATTATTTCTTATGATAACAGAAAACTATAAAGTATGTCCGGCAAACGCAGAACCTTTCAAACTATGACACAGACATTAAAATTATATTCATGATACATTTTTTAAACATGAGGGAATGCTTATATAGGTGCACAAACTCAGAAAAAGTTGAAAACAAATGATATGTACCATATAGAGAGTGAACACAACCAGTTTAAAAATTCATAGAAAAACAACTAGAATGAAATACATCAAAAGGTGAGGCAGTCGCCTTTGGGGAGTGAAATTGTTTCTTTTGACCTGTCATTTCAAGAATAATTTGAAGCAGTTTAAAAAAAAAATAAATGCAATGGGATAAAATAAGTAGGCAAGAAAGCAGACAGAGAGAGAGAAAGAACAAGGGTAGGAAAATAAAATAAAGCCCAGGATAAAGCTCACATACAGGATGCATGTCTTAAATGCCCATATTATAAATAGCAAATTGAGCTCTGAGAGTTCTAGCGGCTAAAGCAAAAATGAACATGTGATCACTTATACAATTCACCGTGTTGGTAGGATAGAGTCTAAACTATTTCTCAGAATAAACAGCTTATTTTCTCCTGGCGCTAAGACCCCAGAAATTTTTTCCAATGTTTCTTAGAATAGGGAAAAACCTGTGTTATAGTAGATAATGTTCTTAAAACAGCCCTACAGGAATGTTTCTTGAATATTCCCCAATACTGGCTAATAACCTAATGACAAAGTATAATTCAACTTAAAGAACTTTGTCACAACCGCCCAGCTTTCCAGTTTTCTGGCTTGATCTGAGCGAACAGATGGGCCTAAGGATGTTTCTTCTTCTCTTTCTCTCTTCTTCCCCCTTCCCCTCCTCTTTCTCCTCCTCCTCCTCCTCCTCCTGTTTTTTTTCTTACCACCTTTGTGGACACTCCACACCTTCTAAAAATGCACTTGCATTGAATAAAATTTGAATAAAATTTTTTCCTTTGACCAAAGTAATTATCTAATTGAAACGCAAATGCAACGTTTTCACACTCAGGCTCTGTCATGCCCTCATCACTTGCTGCAGCCACAAGCGGCTGGCTGTTGGCATGCTGTGATTTATTCAAAACCCCAAGACCACCCATTCCCACCCTCACCCCATCCTTCAACTCCAGCTACAAAATTCCTATAAAAGGTCACGCAGCCTTCGCTCAGAGACATTCAAAACTGGCATGCTCATTAAATGGCCTCATTTCTCTTCACAGAACTGCGCCTGTTTTAAGGACTCCCTTTGTTGACTTGGGCTAGTTATCTCAAACTCTCGTGCCTCAATTTTTCCCTCTGTAAAATGGGAATGCTTCTACTCACAGGATAGTGGTGAGTATTTCGTGAGCGAAGAACGGTAAAACCTTTAGAACCCCGTCTGGCACAAAATGAGTAGTCAACAAATGATAATAAAATAACTATTTTTTATTACTGTTTCTTTTGAGTGAGAAGAAACCCCCCCACCACCACCATTCATTCGGGAGACCCTCCCCTGGAGTTCTGCCGTGTCTGCTTCTGCCTTCTGACGCCACAGAGATGGGCACACTCTTCCTTAAAAAGAGAGGCGTCCCTCTCATTAGAAACAGTCATCCTCTTTCCAAGTCAAACTCACGGGACTCCTTTCATGTTTCTCGCTGCGACAAGACGTCTAGGTTTCTCATTTCCTGAATAAATTAAAATTCTCCACTCTTCCCCTGCGCATAAAGAAGTTGTCCAGGTGTTGCACGATTCTCTGGATCTGATGCAACAAGGGCCAACGCAGTACGGCGACAATACTTTCTCCGTCCCATAAACGATGATAACGGTGTGAAGCGCTGTGGTTCAGCCTCCACGACGCGCACCTCTGGAAGCCACACCTGGTCCTCCCTGGGTCCAGCCCTCCTGCCATGGTGCCCTGACGCCGGCCCCAGACTGTCCCGTCCCTGTCGTGAGCAGATCACAGTGGAGCGTGACTTCCAGGCCCTTCGGAGCTGACCCCGAGGAGGCTCCACCTGCAGCTCCGGGGAAGACGCCCCCTCGGTCCCGACAGCATCTGGCGAGGCTGCGGTGAGTGGTCATTCGGCCGTACCCAGGCCCGGGCCAGTCAACGCGTGAAGCAGACACCGGGCGGAGCCGGAAGGTGGAGAGGGATGAGTTGTGTTCTGGTGGGATCAACAGAACCCCTGCATCAAGCTCAGCTACAACCAGCCCAACCCTGGACTTGGAAGTCACTTGGGATGATTCTGTTTGAAGCGCATGCGACATAAAAGAGTCCTGCTGACGCCAAGATAAAGATGACGCTCTGCACCGAGGATGGTAAAGATGATTATCATCCATTAGTGCCGCTGGCCTTCCAGACTTCGGGTCCTATAAGCTGCAGTGACAAAATCCCACCCCCAGAGCTCACGTCTCGCTTGTCGTCTTGGCTTCTGCTCTCTCTTCTTTGGCAGTCACGCAACTCTGTCGACCCCTCTTGAGCTTATTTTTGTACAAATCCCCAAGTGTTTTTGCACAGGTTCCTTGCAAATGCCTCTCTCCCATACGTCCCGTCGGTGCACACGGACCTCAGGTCAGTGTGTGTCACGGGTCCCCTTGGTCTCACGAGTTGGGCTGTTCTAACCTCAGGAGATCTTTCAGATCACAATTCAGCCGTGTGGCATCTTCCCTGATTTTTCTGTGCACCTGCCCTTCCGAAGTGTGCACAGGCACCCACCCGTTCTGACAGCCGCCTCTGCTACAAACGTGCACCTGGGAAGATCGGAGGGTGGAGTCCTGGGTCCCCCGTGGACCACGCTGACACCATGCCACCTGCAGGCAACGAGTTCCGTGAATCCACCTGAGCATGGCACCTCCGGGCACGTTTTACCGTGGTGTGGACAAGAGCGTTGGAGTCAGCACAAATCTCAGTCCCCAGCGTCAGTAAACGCCAAATATAGATCTCTCCATGTCTACATAACAGAACCAAATTTCTATTTTCATTTCACATTTCATCCAAAGGCTCTGGCAATGCTGTCTCCAACCCCTCCACCTGCAAAAATTTCAGGGATCGATTCTACGTTCCGAGAGGTTCAGAGTGACCGGGACAACCAGGAGGACCCTGCAAGTGGTCCCAACGGCAGCTGGTCTCCCATGGTTGGTCCACCCAGACCATGGCTGCGCCTCCCTGGGCTTGGCCACGGGCCTCCTCGGGCCGACTGGGCTCCCTCGGCCATGTCTGCTCCACTCCCAGCGGCCCGGGAAAGCTGGTCCTGGCCAGGTGCCAGGGCGCGCTGCCTTGCCGCCTCACGCAGACATTGCTCCTGCTTCTTCACCAGGTGATATGTATGACTCTCCAAATCTATACTCTTTGGAGAACTGATCTAATAAGTGACATAGAGCATCTCAAAAACACACCGGCCGCTAAGCTGCTCTATACAATCTCCTATTCTTCCCCCACCGCAGTAAAAACAAAACCAATATTTATGTAGCGAAGGAAGAAGAGAGAGGCCCAGAAGCCATCTGCCTGTGAACATATGTTTTTCCAAATCTTTTCTCTTTTGTTGGATATCAGCTTTTGAAATCAAAGCTTGCACCCTCTGCCGCAGCGAGAGGCGGCGGCGGCCGCGTGCTCACCCTGCCCGGAGGGAGAGAGACTTCTGGGGTGGCAGGGGAGGTGGGCAGGTGCGGGGCGGTGCCAACCTGGGTTCTGATGTCAAAACGCTTTCCTGCCACATCATCCTGGGAGACGCCGGGCACCCTGACTCTCGGCGAGCTCGCTTACAACTTCAGCATCCTCTCTCCTACCACCGCGGCTTCTCTGACCAGAACAAAAACAAACAAGCGAACAACAGCGATGAAACCTGGCACAGGTCTCCTTAGCGAACCTGCCGCTGAGGGAGAGTCCCATAAATGTGAACATTTCACGCCACTCTCGTGAAAAGAATAACATCACTAAAAGTTAACAGCTCCTTGCAACCCCTTGTTTTTTCAAATGTACATCGGAATCGCTTTTCATTTAAGAGACTTTAATTCTGCAGGGATAGAAATGGATATTTGAATCATCTTTCAAATGTATGTGCTTTTACCTTGGTTACTAGTAAGAGAGAAAAAGAAAAAGTCCTCCCTGTTCTGGAAATGGACTTGAATCTCTTTTCAAATGCATGCCACAAATGTGTTCATTTTTTAAGTTCAAGGGCTTCCCTCCCCTAACAATTCTTAAATAATGTCTGGGAGGGGCCTTCTTGGGTGACGAACCCCCAAAAACAAACGTTTAAGAACAGAAGTGCACTGTCCGGGGGATGGGCACACTTGTAGCTGTCACTCGGGCAGTGCAAAGGTGATACATGCAACCTAAACGTTTGCGCCCCATAAAATCCTGAAATAAAAAAATTAATTAACTTACAGAAATTAAAGAGAGGTGAAGGCAGCAGCTGGCTTCCAGCTGCTGGCTACTTTTACTCTCCCTATAGCAGATTTTTCTTTTAAATAAATGACAAAAGTCATAGAAGGATATTTGGAATTATCGGTCTCATCTCACAAGTCCAACCTGGTTTCCTCTTCCTTGTGCTAGAGGCCCGGAAATATTTCCCCGATCCATCCACGCTTGGCGCGCGGCATCGAACGTCAAACTCACCGATCCGTAAGTTCACAAAATCCAGCATCCTCCTTCTGCAAATGGGAACAATATTCATTTGTCTTCATCCTACACGCTTCCTCCTCATTCTGTACAATTCCCAGCAGCGATCGCTACAGCGGCACCTACTCTTCTAATCCTGGAAGACTAGAGGCCGCGTCTTGGTCCTCCCTGGCGAAGACTCCACGCACGCCATGAAGCAGACAGATAAACCGATCACAAACTACAGTTCGCTGAGTACCTGGGCAAGTTCCTCAAGAAAACTTCAAGGAGCCTGACCCAGGAGACAACCACGCACATTTCACGCCATCAGATACCCTCTCCGACCTTCCTGCCAGTCTTGGAAATAAATCTGTATGTTAATACTCCCTTTCAGCTGTTATTCCTGATAGCCATTGGAAAAATGAAGGCTGAGAAAACTATGCAACATGACATTCACTTATTCATTTGTTCAACAACTATCGAGGGTCAACTATATACTAGGCTCGGGGCAAAAACGCAAACGGAGACCTCTCTGCACTCGACCCTCAGCCAGCCCTCGCGTGTAATTCCCGCCTGACAAATGGCTTAGTTCTTGGTTATTAAATATAACCATGAGAAGTCGCAGAAGGGCCAGCGGTGTGGCCACAGCACCAGAATTCAGACCCTCCCTGCCTTCCGAGATGTCATGGCTCGGACAAGTTACTTAACTTCTCTGAGCTTCAGTTTCTGCCCCGGTACATGTCTACCCTGTGAGGTTTACCTGCACAGTCACCAAAATTATCTTCATAAATCACTCAGCACAGTGCCGGCCATGCAATGATTACTCAAAAAATTAGCTGGTGTTATTATTGTCCAAAGTATTTCCTGCAGGACTTGGAATTATGGAAAAAGACAGCACCGAGCCGTTTTACTGCCGGGTAAAGGTTCTTCAGGCAATAACTTACACTCTCATAAGCACACTTAAAAATTTTATCGAACCCCTGCGATGTCCAAAGCACCATCCTAAATACTAGAGAGAAATCGAAGATGGAGAAATACACATCTGTCGCCCCAAGATGAACCTAAAATTTAGAAGAAGAGACAGAAAATAGCTTTAGAATGTCAACCTCGTGGAAGGCAGAAAAACGCGCTCCTCGAAAAGATATTCACGTCCAAATCCCTGGAACCTGCGAATGTTTATCATCTTATTTGGAAGTTTTTTAAAAAGGGGGCGGGAGGATGTGACCAAATTAAAATGGGGGATTATCTGGATTATTTGGGTGAGCTGGAAATGCAATCACACGCATCCTTTTAAGAGGGAGGAAGGGGAGGTTTTATACACAGACTCGGGGGAAAGCAGGTGGTATGAGCACAGAGCAGAGAGAGATCGGAGGACCCTGCTTTGGAGGTCTGAGTGACACGGCCACCACAAGTCAAGAATTGTGGCCACCACCAGGGTCGGGAAGGGGCAAGGAAGGATGACCCCGAGAGCCTCCCATGGGCTCTGATTTCAGCCCCGTGGTTCTGATTTTGGACTCCAGCCTGCAGAACTACGGCGGGATAAATTTCCAAGTCAACCGCGTTTGTGGCAACTTGTTACAGCAGCCACGGAGAAACGTATGCGTGCTCTGTGTGTGAGTTAAAATCCATCCCTGTCCTCCCACTGTTAAAATAATGACATAGCTCCTCAACGCAGCCTACCAAAGAGAGACGCAGGATTCATCATCATGCACCTGCACAGTTTGAGTAAAAGAGAGTGTTGACCACCGCCCGGCCCTTGCCCCTGTGGCCACACTCTCCCCTCTGCCTTCATGCAGCATCGTGGGCTCCGTGGCTCTCTCACCCCAGTATCTCTTCTCACCCTCTTGTTGCACACCCCACCCCAGACACCCAGCTCACACCAGCCCATCCTGCAGATGAGAGGGGGGGGCCTTCCCAACTGCCCTAAGTCAAATGCCAACGCACCTGCATTCGCAGGTACTTGCTCTGTCCTGGGAGCACAGGCCACGGTGCTAAGTTTAGGTCCCTTCGTGTAACTGACATGTTTCTCTATCTCCCCAGGAGCTTCGAGTCCCATGAGGGCAGCACCCACATCTATTCGAGGGTTCTTCTCTCGCCGCAGCCCGTATTCCCCACACCCGCGTGGTGTGGGGCACTTCACCGTGCGCAGAAGGAAGTTACGGCTATCAAGCAGCGAAGGGGAGGGAATGAGAGAGCCAAGGAGAGAGAGGAAGAGGGAACAGATGACTATGGGACGGTCCAGGTTTGAGCTTTCAGCTTAAAGCCATGGAGCTCTGGTTTGTGGCTCTCTGACTTCTAGAGGAACGCCTGGCACGAAGCATCTCTGGTCTATGGACCCTTTAGTACCAGACTCTGTGTCCTCATACACCTGAAAAGAGTCCCTGCAGAGTTCTGTGTCCACTGAAAGCACGTGGCCTTTGATATTTGTTGAATGAATAAATGGATGGATGGATGGATGGATGGAATGATGGATGAATGGATGGATGGATAATGATTGGATAAATAAATGGATGATGCATAAATAGATAAATTAATTAGAAATACAGGAGAGTATAAGCTTCTACAAATAAAATATTTTTGAAGTTTTTGTGTTGTTTTTTCATTTTTTTCTTGGCGTCTAGAATGACACTAAATTAAATAGATTCCTCAAACTTTGAATTCTACCTTTCTATGCATACGCCTTAATATAATCATCTTTTTACTTAACTCTTTAATTCAGAGAAAACAAACCTTAATGGGCTTCCATCCTTCAGCCTTTTAGTATTGACAGAATTTGAAGTTAAACGATAAAGTCAGCCTTCCTCTCCCCATGTCCCCTCTCACATGCAAGCCCCCCTAACTTGCTCCCTTCCTGATATTTTTTTCCTCCCCTGGGGAGCCCCTGACCCCTGGAGAAGGAATCACCACCTAGGGAAGCTTGTTTCCCTGCAGGCCTGCTGGGGAACAACATTCCCTAAACGAAGGGGGTGCTCTGCTGCCAAGAACCCCTGAACGTGCAAGCTCCTTGGGAAGGTGGCTGCCCTGGCGGGAGGCGGGCAGAGGGTGCAATCAGCTCAGCCCTGGGTGCAGGGACCACAACATTGCCACAGCCCCCGGACCAGCACAGCAGGTCTCTGAGCGTCTGCTTCCCGCCAGCATTCTCGAGAGAACATACCTGGAGAGGTGCATCCAGGTGAGGGTGGTGACAGGTGACCCACATGTGGCAACCTTCTTGATTTCGAATTTAACAACTGCTTTGCTCTCTGCCCATCTCCAATCTCCTCCCCCTTAATTTTTCTTCTCCACCCACCCTCCAAATACCTGCCCCTCTCAGGAAGTTAGGAGCACTGTGTTAAAGCTCATCTGCAGGCGGGCACCATTGTGACCTAAGACAGGCTTCCAACAAAGGTTAGATCTTAAACATAAGACATGAACTCTCTTCACAATTTGATATAAGGCCATTCTCCAGAAGAGTCTGGGACCCTAGGACAAGGTTGCTGGTAAAACTTTTTGTTTCATCTGTAGCCCCAAGGGCATAGAAGGATAAGCAATGAAATTTTGTTTTTGTTTTTTAAAAGATCTATAAGAGGGTAGGTTTGCTCTGTGACTGGTCATTTTTCTGCTCCATGAAATGTAAACACATGTAGGGCACAAAGGCATCAGCCTTGTATTAAAATGTGCATTTTGTTTCATTCAAGGTTTCCTATTGGGAAAGATGATTTGCTGAAACAGATAATTTAATATTTGATAATAATTATTTTTCAATCGGCCCTAAACAAATTGGGTTCCTTGGATGTGTGTTGACTCCCAATTAAAATCCTTTAAAATGTCGTCCACGCTTGATTTCAAGCTGGTTTAGAACTTTCAGGTGGTCGGAGAATCTTAGATGGGAGGTAACACTAACACACCGGGAAAAGAACTTGAGCTGTCCCTGAGTTTATAAATTATATCTGCACCATGAAGTTCCATTTCATACAATTTGATGACATTAGGGGTGTTAATTTCTTCCTTGTTCTTTGTCATACTGCGAATAATCACCGAATTACCTGCCATGTGATCAGTGCCCAGCTAATTGCCGTATAAAGTCTCCACACACCACCCATTCACTTTTGCACTCTCTGGCTGAGTTCTCCAAATTCAACACACAAACTATGTCACATGCTGTGCTTACAGTGTCATTTCACAAGCTGATTTTTGGAAACCTAGTAAACAGGCTGCCACAGCATAGAGTACCTCATTTAAGGACATTTTCAGCGTTTCCACTTGAAAAACTTCAAAAATCATCAGGGGAAATACAGTTCTCTTCAACACTGCTCAGTCTCATAAAGAAATCAGTAGCAGAACTAGGCACATAACTGAGAAAACACAATAGTTGGGTCATTTTTACAAAGCTGTGCTCTACCTTTCTTAATAAAACCTTGTTATTGCAGAATAAAAACAGAGAAGCCTATGCCTCTTTATTATGAAACCAAGTGACAACCACTAAA
>VBSM01000883.1:819698-831577 GCA_008086735.1 Cheirogaleus medius | reverse complement strand
GCACAGGGCGTGGCTGGGGGGGGGGGTTGCTCTGCTCTGTGGAGCCTGAGGCTCCAGCTTTGAAGACCCAGGGCTGGGGCTGGGACTGCCTGGAGGTGTCCCCACTCTCACATGGCGTGGTCAGTGCAGACTCTCGGCGGGTTGGGGCCTCGGCTGGTTTGCCAATCACAACACCTGCATGTGGCCTCTCCACATGGGCGAGCCTGGGCTTCCTCACACCACGGTGGCAGGACTCCAGGACAAGTGTCTTCCGAAGAACCAGGAGGAAGCTTTGTCACCATGTCACCAATAAGTGTGACTTATCCTCCGAGGTCACACAGTATTGCTTCTTCTGTAGTCAGAATCCCATTCAAGGCCGGGCGCGGTGGCTCACGCCTGTCATCCTAGCACTCTGGGAGGCCGAGGCGGGAGGATCCCTCGAATTCAGGAGTTTGAAGCCAGCCTGAGCAAGAGCGAGACCCCGTCTCTACTAAAAAATAGAAAGAAATTAATTGGCCAACTAAAAATATAGAAAAAATTAGCCAGGCATGGTGGCGCATGCCTGTAGTCCCAGCTACCTGGGAGGCTGAGGCAGGAGGATTGCTTGAGCCCAGGAATTTGAGGTTGCTGTGAGCTAGGCTGATGCCATGGCACTCTAGCCCGGGCAACAGAGTGAGACTCTTGTCTCAAAAAAAACAAAAAACAAAAAAACAAGAAACCCATTCAAATCCAAGCGAGGAGGGATGTCGGCCCCGCCTCTCGATGAGGTGGTTGAGCCAGAGCACATTATGGGATGGCAGGTGCCGTCGCAGCCGGTTTAAGACACACAACCTGCTGGAGACTGTGGGTGGATGAGAGCGGACGGGGTGTTGAACCAAAGCATCCTGGAGGCGACTTACTCGGCCCCACGGAAGAGTCGCTTATGTAGCCTTAAGCACAATAAGAGTCACTAAAAGGGACAGATGGACCTCAGATTCGGAGTGGGGTGAACACAGCAGCAAGCCCGGCCCATCGAGCCCTCCCGCACGTCCCCAGATAGTCTTTGCAATGCGTCGAATGACATCCCCGTCTCAGAATGTGACCCCACTTGGAGACAGGGTGTTTGCAGATGGCATCAAGGTGAGGACCGAGAGGAGGTGGCACTGGATTCTAAGAAGAACCGAGGACGCAGACAGGCACAGAGAAGGTGGCTGGAGACCGAGGCAGAGGCCACAGCGGGGTGCCGCGTCTCCATGGCGTCGGAGAGGGGCCCGGGACAGGTGCTCACGCAGAGATTCCGCGAGGAGCCCACCTGCCCACACCTGCATCGGGGACTCCCAGCCTGCAGGACTGTGGGCGATGAAACTCCTGCTGCCCGAAGTGCCCCCTGTCCCCGGTCATTTGTCCAGGTGACCTCTCACCCCTGTGGGGGTCTCGGGTCCGCGGCCGCGGCAGTCAGAGCCTGGAGCCGGCCCCGGGTGAGTCTGTGGCCTGAGCTGAGCGGTCGGGAAGCATCAGGTCCCCACTGGGACTCTCAGGAAAGCGGCAAACTCATCGTCTACGGTGGTCTCGAAGCTCATAGACGGCGCGTGTGCCGCGGCGGGAGTGAGTTCGCCAGCAGCCGGGGAGCGCGGCCAGGCGGTGGGAGGTTGCTCCTCGGGGTCACCCTCGAGACCCACAGCTGGACCCAGACTGAACCCCTCCTCTTGAGTCTAGGCGTAAGTTAGGATTTTAGGGGGTCGTTTGCCATCTGCTACCAACGGACTTGTCACCGGGAAGACAGGGGACGAGAGCCGCCCCGCTCTCACCTGAAGCACCCACCTTCCCCCCGAGAGACCCAGACGACGCATCTATGGCTCCTTCTTCCTGCTGCCCCCGACCACCGCCCGGAGCAGGGACCGAGGGAAAGAATCTCATCAGCCCCAAACGTCGTTTCAGCCAATTTTCCTAAAGAGAGAGAAGACATGAATACTGTGTGGTGTTTTAAAAAGCAAGATACCAGCCCCCCAAAATATGCCCCGCATTTGCACCTTTGCCTCGGGAGGCAGAATCCCGCTGGCTGTGCAGGGCCGGAGTCTCTCCCACAGGGCTCACCCCTGCTTGTGTTCCCCACTCCAGGTATTTCGCTTTCCTGCGTTCTTTGTCTGGTTTTCCTGTTTGACTAAGCAGACTATTTAAAAAAAAAAATGCATGGAATAAAATACGGTTTGGTGTAGTGGGTTTGTATCCCATGGAAGTTCTAAAACCCAGAACCTCAGAATGTGACCTTATTTGACATGAAGTCAAATGTAATGGCTAAGATGAGGTCACCCTGGGGTAGGCGGGGCCCCATCTCTATGTGGCAGGTGTCACCCTAAGAAGAGCAGGGACACAGGGACACAGGGAGGAGGCGAGTGGAGACGGGGCCGAGATTGCAGGGTTGCCACAGCCAGAAAAAACCAAAGAGAGGCCACGAGGGATCCTCCTTAGAGCCAGGCCCTGCCGACACCTTGACTTTGTACTTCTAACCTCCAGAATTGTGCAAGAATACACTTCTGTTGTCTTAAGCCACTCAGCTTGTGGCCCTTGGAAACAAGCACATCTGGTGAGTAAAGTCGGGCAGGTTTCTCCACTTGAACTGGAATGACCGCCCGCTCGGACCAGACGGGTCACGAACATCTGCAAACAAACATCTGCAAACAAACATCTGCTGCGCGAACCTCCGGAAACCTTGAATGTCTGGCTGGCGCAATCTGCCAGGGGCTCCGGGCAAGCGGCCCACCCGTGGCAGGACGCCCCAGGCAGGTCCAGCACCGTCTTGCACCTCGCATGTCGTTGTGCAAAGTTATATCTATCGTTGTGCAAAGTTAAACAGCTCGTGAGCCAGGGAGCCGCCCCGCCCAAGACAGCTCCCCGGGTGACAAGAACTACATTTGACCTCCCGGTAGCAGGAATGGCTGAACAACGACCATTAATCAAAACGGGGCAGCCCCGGTGTTCGCAAATGTGCGCAGAAGCCGGAAAGAAATGCAGTGCGTTCGCTTTCTGAGCCTGGCCTCCCTGGGCACACAGCGAGCCGCTTCTCAACGCTGATTGGCACACCCACTACAAAAAAACCAGCTTAAACTGGCCCGGTTGCCTTTCCTGGGGCATTTCAGAGGAACTGAGTCAGAAAGGTGTTTTGGTGGATGATTCAAGCGCTCCAGGTCTCCGACTAATGGCAATGAGTCTTATGAAATGCAGAATAAGTGAGCTCGAGCTCGGGCTTAGCCGCCGGCAGCCGCCTGGGTGATGGTTCTCCAGGGCCAAGGGCCAACGTGCACGGGTTGGAGACGCACATTTGGGAGTGGGTGATCTTGAGGCAGAAAAGGGGGTTCCCGGCTTCTAAGTGTTGCAGCAGCAGGTCAGAATCCGACAGGGTTTGTCTGAAACCCCAGCGGTGAGGAGTCCGCTTGGCTCCGAGCCGTGCCCGGTCTGGGCGTGAAGACGCAAAGTGAAAACAGAGAGGAGGTCAACGGAGAGGCTTTGATCCTCCCCGAGGGTGACAGCACCTGCCGCCCTGACAACGCACCCCAGCCTGGGACAAGTGACACCTTTGGAAATCTTCCTGCCCCGGAGCTTAATTCCAGAATCCAACCTGGCTGTTAGAGAAGAAAGCAAACGAGCAAACGTGCTCTCTATTTTATCTGAGCGCGTCAGCAAGGTGACCTTCACCCAGACAGACAAGGACCTGGTCGGACGGGGTCTCTGCTCCAGCACCCCACAATCTCTGACAGTCGTGTGCTCCTGCGAATCGAGTTGGCCTATGGCTGCCTGAAGTGTGTATCAAGCTCTCTCTTCTCTTTTCTCTCTTCTTCTTCTCCTTCTTCTTCTCCTTCTCCTTCTCCTCCCTCCTTCTCTCTCTCCTCTCTCCTCTCCCCTTCTCCTCCTCCTCCTCCTTCTTCTTCTTCTTTTCTCTCTCTCTTCTTCTCCTTCTTCTTCTCCTCCCTCCCTCTCTCTCTCCTCTCTCCTCCTCCTCCTCCTCCTCCTCCTCCTTCTTCTTCTTTTCCCTCTCTCTCTCTCTCTCTCTCTCTCTCTCCCTCTCTCGCTAGCAGTGAGCAGATCATGCAGCCAGGTCTTTGGGTCTCGTCACCTGTGCTTCTAAACCTGCCGAGCGCCTCAGCCTCCGCTGACCAAGGGTTGGGAGGTGGCACAAGGTGACCCCGACCCTGAAAAAGACACAGGGGGGCGGCTCCCACCATCACCGCCACCAGGCACGCCCTGTGGTCTCGATCTACGTCTCCCCTTCTGAGCAGCTTCTCCACGGACGGGGTGGATGGGGACGACCCACTGGCAGCCCAGCCCCTCCCTAGCTTTGCAGACCACCCAGAAGTTTCTTCCAGCCCCTTCCCCTGAGCCCTCGCTCCACGCTTAGCCCAGCCCAGGCTAACGGATGTCTGCGGGACTAGAAGTTTCCAGCAAAATGCCGTCTTGCAATCTTTGCAAGAGGGGCCCTGAAAGCGCAGGCACACAAGGACATTTCCTTCTCAGGATCAAGGCAAGAAGGAAGCGTCTGTCCCTGCGTTTTCCACACCCCCCCCCGCTGCACCCCAAAGGGATGTCATATTGTTTCCAGTTGTGTTTATGGCGAACCCAGGGCCACAGCATGCCCCTGTCATAAAAGACGGAAAGAGGCTTAGGAGACAAATTTCCACCCCGGACCTGTTAGCGGCACTTTCTGGGCGCTAGATGTGAATGAAAAACATACAATGGCCAAAAGCAGAGCCGTTCGTCCCCTCGGTGCCGAAGACTAAAAAAATGAAAAGCGTTAGCTGGAGATGGAAAGGACAAGAGATAGTTTGCACACGGGACGTGCACACGGGACGTGCATGGCTTCAAGAGGCGGGTGTGGAGCCTGTGGAATGTTGAAAACTCCAAACGTGCCCAGAGGGGTGGAGGGAGCCGCCTTCAGAAAGGCTGGCTGGCAGGTCACGGGTTGCAAAGAATATGACGGGGGCCTGGCTTGGAATCTCCAAAGGGACAAAGAAATGCAGGTCAAAGCCACAGCCTGGGAGGCTCTGGTCCCTTTCTGGGCACCACTGTGCTGTGTGCCCTTGGGCGAGTGTCTCCACCTCTCTGATTCACCTCCCTTCACCTCTGGAAACCTGTCCGTCCAGATGGGGGACTGGGGTGTCATGCGACCTGCCCCCTCCCACATTCTGAGCCCAACCCGAAAACCACCGGACGAGCAGCCAGCCCGCACCGTGAACCCGGAACCGAACCAGAACCAGGTTTGTTTTGTGCGTGCGACAAGACCAGGAGCCAAAAGTCGACCTCCCGCTCTGCGGTCAGGAATCCCAATCACCGAGCATTTTTGGAAAACAAAACCAAAGACAGACTGCTTTTGCAAATGCTATGTTACGCCGGAGATAAAAATGACGTCAGGAAGTAAAAACAAGTTGGAAATAATTGGAAAAATCCAAACGCCCAATAATGGGAAGAGTCATTAAAAAACACGAAGCCGTGGAGTGCTGTGCAGTTGTCACAAGGACCTTTGCAGAGTGTTTCGTGACAGGGGACGATCGTCATGCCACCACAGGGGAAGAGGAAAGTGGGTCACGGACAGGCAGGCGCAGTGAGATCCACGTGCAGAATGACCCGTGATCGCGGGTTTCAGCTTTTCCGCAGACAGACTGGAAGGATGTGCGGGAACGGCAGGAGCTCAGGGGTCCCTGGGCGTCCGTGCAATTCTCACTTTAATCTCTTTGCTTATACGCAGCTCAGGTTTCGTGCATTTCACATAATGCGCATGCACGGATTCTGTGCATTGTGTGTGCTCTGTGTGTGTTTATCCAGGCTGCATTACAGACGGAGTTGCTAGGAAGGATCAAGTCCATCAGACGCCTCGGAATCGCAGGGGACTGCCGTAGCTGGGAGCCACTTTGGGGACAGACCTTCAGTGACATCTGGCCACCTCCCAGAAGCACAGCAGATGCCATCGTGACCTGGATTTGCACCGACATGGTCAGAGCCTCAGCGCGACCCGCGGCTCTGAGCCCGCCAGGCAGGTGTGCCGAGGACGAGGTTCTTTCTGGTGTGGCAGAGGTGGACAGGCACGATCTGTGCCATTCCCGGGCACCAGGGACCCCCAGAGGGACAACAAGCGCCCAGTGCTCCGGGTCCCAGAGGCCGACAAAGTCCCCACATCCCCGTGTCAGTTCCTACCCTTGAGCGAGGTCATCGGCTTCCTCAGCTGCCTCACCGCAAATCCTCCCTGTTCTTTTTTTAGCCGACAGCAGCTCAGAAGCCAAACTCCGCCGGTCCCTGGAAGGGTTTTTTCCTGACACTAAAAGCCAGGCGGATGACAAAGGACGACGACTCTGGAGGCGGTGGGCACAGGCTGCTGCCGGCTCTGCCCCGCCCCGTGACCTTGAGCAGGCCAATGCCCTCTCTGGCCTCGGTTTTCTGAGCTGTGAAATGGGGCAGTAATGACAGGATCGACCTGCCCACCTGTCTCTCACCCATGGATTCCACGACCACCCCACCCTGCTCCGGGCTCCAGTGAGAGACACAGGCCATCCTGCCGCTCCCTCCTAAAGAGGAAAATAGACACAGAGACACCGGGTGTCTTCAAGGAGGCAGCGTCTTCAGAAGTCCAAGTCACACGGAACGGAAAGGTTCGGGCCACGTTCGAGGGCCTGGCGATTCAGACAACAGAAGCTCAGGGGGAGACGGGGTCAGGGAGTTGTCAGCCACGGCAGGTTCCTGAGGGAGGGCAGCTCAGGGAGCTCGGCGTTGAGCTTCTCATGGGTGGAGGCAGAGTCTCCCCCAGGACTGGCTTTGAGTCGAGCGCAGTGGCGCTTGTGTGCAGCCCTCCACCGGGCTCCGGCCTCCTCTGCCGCTTTGCCGCGGAGGTTCCGGGGACCCGGCAGTGACCCGGTTCACGAGCTGCTCTGGCCGAGCCTCCTGAGGCCCTGGAGTCCTGCCTGCTTGTTTCTGGCTGTCCCGGGGTCCTCAGGGTGTGGCCTTCAGGCAGGGAGACATCCACGGCCTCCCCCACGCGCCTCCCTCCCGCCCTCCATCCGTGCAAGCCCCGAAGCTGCTCTGACGTCCTCCACGGCTGGAACCAGCCTCTCCTCCCTGCTCAAGCCGCTGCCTGCTGCAGAGCCACACAGTCCCAGCGGCAGGGGACAGGAGGCTTTGCCTTACAATGCCCGGGCCCCACAGGCTGGAAAGCACCGGCCACACACACACTGCCCGCAGGACAGCCAGGCCCTGCCCCGGAGAAGGCAGGGCTCTGCCCCCCAGCCTCGTCCTCCAGATGGAGCAGGACCCACCTGGGGACCATGGACCTCAGCGCGGGGCCTCCCTCCCGTCCCCCGGGGTTTCAGTCTGGCTGGGGCTCCACTCCCTCCGGAAGGTGCCCAGTGATTCCGGGGCACGATGGTGACCCCCGCCCGGGCTCCTTGGCCATGCTGGGAGACCTCGCTGGTTTTGGGGGGGTCTCCAAGGGGAGGGGTGCTTGACGTGGGGAGTATGAATGATTCCAATTCTGGTGACGTGCGCGTGGCTGAGCGAGCCTGCGACGTCCAAGGGTGGGGATGTGGGCCCGGCCCTGCCGCAGACTCTCGGGGAAGTCAGAAAACAGCACACGTGTACACCGAGCGCTTGAGTCGGCGTCAGAAGCTACGGGCGGCACCCTCGTCTTCCCCGCCACCGGCCAGCGGCGCCCAAAGGGCAGATGCTGTCAGGACCGGGGGCTTTGTGGGAGCCACTCAGGCCCCCCGGACCGAGCTAGGCCGGCCCTCCACGGAGCTGCCGCACACAGGCCTGTTTGTGTTGGCGCGACCCGGCACATCGCTTTGCCAGAGTGACTCACCCACCCCAGTTTGGCTTGGAGCGAGAACCAAAGGCAGAGCGCCGGTGAGAACCCTTCCCAAAAGTCCTAACCCCGTCATCTCACCCGGCTTCGCAAACAGTAATTAAGTTTCCCAACTCCCGGCCGGGTAATTATGCTCCTCACCACACGCAGGGAAACTGAGGCAAAGACACCTTCGCCTTCTCAGTTTTGCAACTGGGCCACCCAGACTCTCTTGGCTCATGGTCTAACCCAGAAGCAGGGGCAGCAGCGAGGTGGAGCGCCGGGCCCTGGCAGATGTCCTGTCTGGGGGTGCAGCGGCCACCAAACCTGTAGCCAGACCTGTACCCAGGCCCTGAGATTTTCTTGAGAATTTCTTCTGAATTTTATGTGAAATATGGTGGCGACTTAGAGTCCACTAACAAATCCAAATGTCTTTAAAACACGGCACAGTCCAAACAAAATATGTGTGGCGTGGATTTGGCCCCTAAGACACACGTATGGAACAAGTGTCTCGATGAGCACAGGAGAGTAGAAATGTGATGAGAACCCGCATGTGATTTCAAGTCTTCCAGTGGTGACTCTGAGTACAACACACGGGCGTGGGGCCGTGTGCCGATAAAACTTTATTGACAAACACAGGCGTCAGGGCAGATCACGGGCCACAGTGGCTGGCTCTTTACTTCTCTAATGAAATAGCTTTCACATAAGTAAAAGAACTACACAGACATACAGCCCAGTGCTCAAATATTATACTGAAATACAGGGCGGAGATGCCCTGCGCAGAGGATTTGTTCATGAAGATTTTGCCTGTTTCAAACCTGCTGCCGTTTTCAAAGCTAATGTTTGCAAAGACATACACATCAGTGAGTGATTTTTCAGTATTTCTGTTGACTACCTGTTGAAATCCAGTTTACTATTAACTTAGCCAGATTTAAAATGATCTGAACTTTTTTTAATTATTTTTTTTAAATTGGGGTGTGTGCGTACCATTTTTTCCCCCAATTTTGTTGCAGCGAGTCTACTAATATGTGTTACAGAACCCTGGTTCGAATTCCCAAAATTTGAATTTATATGAAGGGCAGCCCGTGTTGGCCCGTGTTGATCTTGCCGTCTCCTTACTACACACACACACACACACACACACACACACAGACCATAAGCTGTTCTCTTCCGTGTCCCTGTGCGTGGGCCCCGTGCTTAGTATGTGGCGGGCACCCCACGCACGTGCGTCCAACTCACCCGAACCGAGGATGTGTTTCGCCTCTAAGGTGGAGAAGGAATAGGCCTGAAGTCCCGCAGCGGGGTCTCAGCGAGACATCAGGTAGCACTTTCTGATCCCAAAGGACGTGTGACTCTGCAGTTTGCAGGTGGCTCTGTGTTCCTTTCTTCTCGAAGTCTGTTTGTGCGTTAATAGCTATTCGTGTGGGGTGATGTAGACCTAGTCCTTCAGGAAGCAGGAGGAGGGAGCAGAGGACATTCCTGACATCCTTCCAAACCTGGGATCTGGAATATCTTCTACAAACCACGGCACATGCTTTTTTTTCCATGTACTGCAGCAAGGACTTAAAAGCCACGGTTGCCGTGGCCTCACGGCTTCACAAACCACATCAAAAGCATTTTGCGATGATGCTTTTTCCTCCCTGAAACCCGAAGCCATAAGAGCACCTGCTATTGCCCTGGTAATTAAGCCACTCCCCGGCCCAGTGCACACACATTCAAGCGGCCGACATGTGGCGAGACAGGTGCCCTCTTCGGCGGGACCCTGCCGGCCTGACCCCTGTGTTCCCCCAAATGCCTTGTTCCGAGTCCAGCAGATTCTTCTGGAAGCCGGGGTGGGACGACCCGTGTGCAGTCACTGAGTGTCGGCCTCCGGAAGGCAGATGGTGGCTTTGGAACCTCCCCGCTCTGGCTCCAAACACACCCATCGGCAGCCGTTGAAACAGCGACCAGCTCACCAAATAGTGTGGTCACCAAAAAGGTCTCACTTCGTCACCCAGGCTGGAGCATAGTGGCACAATCGCAGCTCACTGCAGGCTCAAACTCATAAGCTGGGCAACCGAGCCAGGGTCCAGCCAGGGAAACAGAACCCACGGGAGGACGGACGCATGAAAAGACGCATTGCAAGGAGTGGGCTTATGTGACCCTGGGGGCGGCCAGGCAAGTCCGACGTCGGAGCGCGAGCAGGCCACGCGGACGGGATGATGCCGCAGCACGCGGGCAGACGGCTTCCTGCGCCAAACACCCTCAGTCCTGTTCTCACGGCCTTTCCACGCAGGGGTGAGGTCCGCTCGCATCGCCGAGGACAACCGCTGTCCCTAAGGCCAGCTCATGGCAGATGTTCACGGCCACAGAGACCCTCCCAGCAGCACCGTGATGCACGCTTGGCTGATAGCCGTGGATGCTGTCTGCGGTCCCCGTGTCCTGTTATGGGGTGACGGCCCGGGCTGGCCCGGCGGGATCCTGGTTCTCCCTCCCTGTCCAGGCAGAGTTGGCAGGTCCCCTGACACCCTCAGAACGCCCTGGCCGGGACCATGAGTCGTCGGAGACGTGAATCCCGCGTAAACCAAGCCCTGCCAGCACCACTCCATTCCCGCCACTGACCCTCACGTTCTCCCTCAAAGGCCCCAGGCATCCCGCACTGGGGGTCCTGGCAGGTGCCCCTGCCCGGGGGGCTCTCAGTGCAGAAGTCCACCCAGCCCCCACCCCCACAGGTCTTTGCCCCTTCCCAGCGGGGCCTTCCCGACCATCCTGCTTCCAACGGCAGCCGCCATCGGCCCTTCGAGTGGCTCATCTTCTGTCATGCTCCACGGTGCTCACGTCACTCACGCGCACCCTCTCCTCCCCCGCTAGAGTGTGAGCTCGTGGGGACGGCTGTGTACAGGGTCCCCCGTTGCACTGGAGCTTAATCACGGTCTGGCAGAGAGCGTGCATCGCCGACGTCTTCCTTGGAAGGAAGGGAGGGAAACGCACTCACTCTGGGACTGGCATCCCGGTGGGGGAGGAACAGAAAATAAGCACATAAACAAGACGGTCTGAGAGCAGAAAAGTGCCACGAACAAAACAAGGCAGGTGCGGCTCCCGCGGGGCAGCGGCAAGCGAGCGTGGGTCAGCACAGGGGCGCTTTGTCACTCGGCGAAGGGCAGGGCCAGGGACAGCCTCTTCCTGACCTGTCCCCCCTGAAATCCGATGCTTTTGTGTGTGTGTGGGAAAGAGAACTGGAAATTCACTCCAAAATTAGCCAATATAAAGAGACAGAGATAGACCAAGCGCAGTGGCTCACGCCTGTAATCCTAGCACTCTGGGAGGCCGAGGCGGGTGGATCGCTCGAGGCCAGGAGTTCGAAAACAGCCTGAGCAAGAGCGAAACCTCGTCTCTACTAAAGATAGAAAGAAATTAATTGGCCAACTAAAAATATATAGAAAAAATTAGCCGGGCATGGTGGCATATGCCTGTAGTCCCAGCTACTCAGGAGGCTGAGGCAGGAGGATCGCTTGAGCCCAGGAGTTGGAGGTTGCTGTGAGCTAGGCTGACGCCACGGCACTCTAGCCCGGGCAACAGAGTGAGACTCTGTCTCAAAAAAAAGAGACAGAGATAGAGAAACAGAAACAGAGAGAGACGGACCTGGGCACAGGTGCCAGGCGTCTGTCAGAAGAAAGGGGAGCATCTTTATTCCTAAAGTTGCGCTTCCCGGCTGCAAAGCAGCGGCAGAAACCTTCCCAAGCCTTGTGCTGTGAAGAATGGGGACGTGCATCCAGGGACAGCGAAACCATCTTCTCTATCCTATTTTGGACCTTGGAGAGAAACGTAGTTTTGCGTTCAAATTGGGCTTCGGGAGGAGGGCAGCAGAGGAAACCGCTATTTGCACGAGAGCTGTTTTTCCTGTTGCAAAGCATGAGGCTGACACCCGCACTGTCTCTGAAAGACGGCAGAGAGTCCTAACGGAGTTGCAGATCTAGGCCGGGGAGAAGGGAAAAAAGTCCGCGAAGGGCTCGCGGTGGCCTCAGCAGTGGATGCAGGGACAGGAGCCGTCCTGGAAACGGGGTCCTGCCCTGCGGGAGCTGAGGACAGCGGGACCCGGCTTCTCCCTGACTCGCCAGGGACC
>VBSM01000883.1:743196-761102 GCA_008086735.1 Cheirogaleus medius | reverse complement strand
TGTGGACATCCAGTTGTTCCAGCACCATTTGTTGAAAAGACAATCTTGCTCCATTGTATTATTGCCTTTGCTCTTTTGATAAAAATAAGTTGACTGTGTATTTGTGGGTCTATTTCTGGGCTCTCCATTCTGTTCCATTGATCTCTTTGAATCTTCTTTCCCCGTCTTGATTACTGTAGCTTTATAGTAAGTCTTAAAGTTGGATAGTGCCAGTCCTCTGACATTTTTTTCTCCTTCAGTACTGATTGTGTTGGCCATTCTGGGTCTTTGGCCTCTCCAGATAAAATTTAGGATGAGTGTTTGTTGATAGCCACAAAATAACTTAATAGGATTTTGATTGGGATTACGTTGGAGACATAGATGAAGTTGAGAAGAACTGACATCCTGGCAGTTTTGAGTCTTCCTATCCATGAACATCATATATATATATATATATATATGTATATATATATATTTCTTTTACAATATAATTTTCAATAGCAAAGACAACTGCTGCTATACCTCTGGGTGGCACAGAGCTCGGTGGTTAGGAGTGAGTTCAATGCTGTGTTCAAGTCCTTCCTCATCTCTTGGCTGGGTCACCTGACCTCTCAATATGCCCATTTGCCCATTTATAAAGTTATTATAAAGGAGATAATGGCACCTCACTCACCGTGTGAATTAAATGGGGAAAATATACATGCCAGGCACATAGTAACCGTGCTTTTTTTAAATTAGTCCTTTCAGCTTCCTGAACTCCATCAGTAGATAATGAGTCACTCAGTGACACAGACAAAGCACCAAAACCAGCGAGCCCATTGGTCCTGGGAAGTCTGAGAAGATACCCATCCTTCATATCCTTCCTGTACTTAAATTCCAACAGAAGAGGGCTCCCTCTAAAGAACACTCAGCACCACCTTTGATAAGCATCCATTCCTCGAGAGCAGTCAGTAATTTACCGAAGTCAACTCAGGACATCAGAAAGAGAATGAGACCGACCTCTTCCTGCAGAGCAAGCTGCACGCACTCATTTCTCTGGGTTCTCCTCCTGGTGGGCCAGGCTCCCCGCTAGCCCCTGGGACCCCAGGGGGCAAGAACACCCACCTTCCCTGACCTCCCACTGAGGCACGACAAGGGAAGGAATCGGAAATACGCTCACTTTTTCCTCTGGGAATCGAAGATCTCGGGCACACACATCGCCCAAAATGCAAGTCAAGAAATCAAGTGTGCGATTCAGACGGAGGGTTACATCCTACACAGCGTGGCTGAGCACCTGCTGCCCGTCCCTTCCGGCTTTTTGTGCATCTCACTCACGCAGGGGTTGGTTTGGATGGGAGAGAATTCAGGCTTGTGTTTCTGAACTTGCTGCATTTGAGGCATATGAGAGAATGAAGTCCTTGGTGTTTGTATCTCCCCAGCCCCCTCCGCACTCTGACCTTTGAAAGGGAGTCGACTGGCCCGGAGCATGCGAAGGCCCCTCCCCCGGGGCACTCTTGACCCTCGTCAGGGGGAGGTAGACAGAGCTGTGCCCTGCGGCTTGGGCACACAACCGTCTTTAAGCCAGGATCCCCACCAGTTAAGAAAAATTGAAAATGTATCCATTTCCATGAAAGATAAGCTGTAAAATTGAATATATGGATAAGCCTCTTAGTACATATAAAAAAAATCACTCTACCTGGCAACTTTATGAATTTCTTCTACAATCTGTAGGAGGCAATGAGAGGAAACGTGAAGTCAGTCGCCCAAATAGAGACCAGAAATCCAACCCCAAACCCAGCGTCTCGGTCCCTCTACTCTCGAAGGCCACCTCCCTGGCAGTTTCCCACATGGTTTCCCTCTGCATGGTTGGTTGTCTGTCGTTACAGGACTGTACAGAGCCGTGGGCTGGGCTCAGGAAGCAGTTCCACTGCCCAAAATATCAGAGGACGTTGGTTACTATTTTAGGTTGGTGCACGTGTCAGCCATGGAGACCAGGCTTCTCTTTGGAAGTTGATAAAGTTGCAGCACAGTCGAGGTGCAGAGCAGGAAATATAACAGACACACTTACCTCCTGAGTGGCAACCGTGGCAACCGTGGCCACAGCAGTGGTGTGGGCTCAGCGGATCCTCCTTCCCGCTGGGAAAAGGCCACTTGGAAAAGGAAACGGTTAGATGCAGTGAGCCCGGTCTTACGCATCAGGAAAACCTTTCAAGCCAAGAGATTTGTTTTCACTGTGAGCATTAAAATATTGGAGACTTGACCAAAGGATATGGAGTCGTCTTCTTTCTCGAAAACGTGTAGGAGCCACTGGAGGATGATGAGGAAAGGCTCGGCTGGGATGTCAGCGACGCCCGGAATCCAGCCTGCTCGTTCGCTGGGGGAGCAGCCTGAGCCCGAGAAATTAATTGACCAACTAAAAATATATAGAAAAAATGAGCCGGGCATGGTGGCACATGCCTGTAGTCCCAGCTACTCGGGAGGCTGAGGCAGGAGGATCGCTTGAGCCCAGGAGTTGGAGGTTGCTGTGAGCTAGGCTGATGCTCTGGCACTCTAGCCCGGGCAACAGAGTGAGACTCTGTCTCAAAAAATAAAAAATAAAATAAAATAAAAAAAATAGCGGAAGCCTCCATAAACCTAAGAGATTCTAAAATTTTTCATTATAAAGCCCAGGACACATTGGATAGCCCAATTTCCAACCTAAGAGAGGACATTCTAAACATATCCGGTCGATAAAAGTCAGCAGATATTTATCGAGTGCCTATTCCAGCCAACACATTACACTAGACTTTCATTTGCTTATTTTCTATGGGCAAAGATGTAAAGCTACTAAGGGTTGGTTGGTTTGTTTTTGAAAATAGAAAGAAACATTTCAAGTAACAGCAGCAACAAAAACACTAATAGTCTGCTCGGTTTGGGAAACCGCTCAAGCAGCTGAGGACCCGCTGCTTGCCTGCAAAGAGAAAATACAGAACCACTGCTCGCTCAGGCCACTCGTGGTCCCTAGACACGCTTAAATATTTGCCTCTTTTACGACGAGGGAAAAGCGCTGCTGTTGGCCCGATGGGCTTTGGTTTCCCTTCTTGGGGCAACACAAACCGAGCACTTTCATTTCCTTCTCGCCATGCAGGAAATGAGTAAAAGTGACACTGTGGCTTTGGTAAGAATGGACATAAACTCATTCATTCATTCAGTTATCTCCACGCATTCCCTCAATGGATTGAATGAACGAACGAGTGAGTGGAGGCCAAAGCTGAATGGCTGACGTTCCACGTTCCAATAGTCTCCAAACACACACACACACTATTTAAAAGTGAATTTGCTCCGTGCCAACTGTCAGAAAGAAAATACAGAAAAACCGTCTTATACAAAGAGGAAGAAAAAGGGTTAAATTGTTGACAAATAGCATCTCTTGCTTTGCTTACAGATGGGGCCCGTGGTTTGCAAGGCATCCACACATTCTGAATGGCAGATTGTTTAACAAATTCAGGAAAAAAAAATTAAATTATCTAGTTAGCGAAAGGTCTGGTGCACAGACGCCGACTACCCCAGGGCTGGGAGATGAAAGCGCTCTGGCTCACCCTTTGCGGCGGAGTGAGCGCGTCAGTACTGTCTCCGCGAGCCCACCGAGACTCGCACGCGGCAATCCTCGGGAGACAGGCCGGGAGCATATGACTCTCCCCCTGCTATGTTAAAAATGCATCCCTATTTTTTCAAGCATGCTTCGATTCAAGAGGGCACATCTGTTTTAAGTCCCCTTTTATGAAAATGACTGAGCTTCCTCAGCGTGCTTATCTTTTAATTTCGACATTCTTTGTAGCAATAACTTGAGATAATAACCGACCATATTTCTGGCCCCTTTAAAAAATAAAGGGGGGTGGGGAGGGAGAAAGAACGAACGAATGAGCCGTTCAAGAGCTTTGAACTCCCTTTTCTAATCCTCCCCCTTTGGGCCCAGGTGGAAAGGGTCCCCTTCATTTGTGCTCAGAATGGCTGAGCCAGGAGGGTGGCATTAGCACGGCCTCCCAGCCCTCCCCCCTGCAGGACTCTTCATCCACAGCCCCGGCAGGGGGGAGCCCCTCTCACTTCCCAGGCTGGGCAGCAAAGTGTCCGCTTCCCTTTTTAAGTCTCTTCCTCCCCCCACCTCCAAACTCTGTCTGCAAAGTTTCTCACCCCCTCCTCCCTCCAGAGGGGTTCCTTGAACGTAGAAGACACCGGGTCACTTTCCGATGCCCCCAGTATGTTTGTTTTGAATAGCCCGGGACAGGCAGCGTCCTGCTTACCATCTGCCTTTCTGCTTTGAAACTGCTGCTTGAGGCTCCGGCTGTTCCCAGTCGGGGGATGGAGCGAAAAGTCAAGACTTGAGATCCCCGCTCCGCCACCACCTCCTTGCACCCGTGCTTTTCCCTTCCTCCCCCAAGCACTGGTTAACCGAGAGATTCACTCGGAAGGCGGGACATAGAACTTGCACGGCGTGTCCAGAAACCATACGATCTGTCAGGGGCTCCCAGCAGTGCTGGGGATCACGTGGGCATAGGTTCTGTGGCCCACGCCCCGCGTGGCTTCCGTCCCGTGACTTTCAGCCAAGGCGCGATTCAATTCTGTTCTCTTCCGCATACAGTGAGGACGATGACATTTGCAACCGTCTTTACAACATTCTGAAGGAAGGGATTCCTGGCGGCCAGGACGTGTTATTGGGTACCACGTGCAGAGGCTAAAAGGTGACGTGAGCGGAACCGTGGGAGAACCGGTCCGTTCTTGTCAGCCCACTTGCGAAGGCCAGACACCTCCGTCCTGAGAGCAGCCGGTCCCCTCGCAACGTCCGTGACGCCAACATTTACCTGGAAACTCCCTGAATAAACAGCCACACAGGGCAGGAGGTGGTAATCCGAGTTTGAGAAATCCTACGGAGTTTGAGTTTTCCGTCCTAATGTACAACGCTGGGGTCTTTCTGCCTTCATCTTGGTGGCTGGGGTCAGTCACAGCAGTGAAACGTGAAAGTACTTGTTCTCCTTTAGCTCGAAGCTGTGATCATCAGTGTTGGAATGGGACGGGGGTGGGGGGGTGACCGGTGGCTTCCAGTCACTGAACACCCTCTCCTTGATGATAGAATGCAGAGTGTTGGCTTTATTTACCACTTTAAAAATCAACTGAGTCAAGAAATCTTGCTCACCACCAACAGATAGTTATTGTGCACCTACAACAGAGGAGAGGCCCCCCCAGGCTGGGCACTCAGAAGAAATGCCGGTCAACACAGGGGCGTTCTCTGGACGTAACATCCAAACCTCGCCGGAGAGAGGAGGTCTACAAAAAGAAAAAACGTGTGCACCTGATTCGGAATATTTGTTGACAAATGTCAAAGCATCACAGGAGGATTTGTTGTTCAGAAATTAGTGAACGATGACATCCTCGGTGCTGGTAATTCAACCACACACAAGACAAGCAAAGTTTGTGCCGTCGTGGAGGCGGCTACATACTAGCGCGGGAGGAGACAGAGACAGAAAGTAAACCTTCGGACACACAGCAGGGTAATTTCAGAGAGCGACACGAGCTATGAGGAAAGAGAAGAGCGGAGCGATGGCTGGGGTGGGGCACTGCCACCACCCCGGGGAAGGAGCCTCGGGAGGGGCCTGGAGGAAGGGGCCGTGGTGAGGGCGGCGAGGGCTGGGGACCCGCTGGAGGCTGGAAGGAGAGGTGGAGGCTGCACGGTCGAGGTGGAGCTTCACGCGTGTGCTGTGCATGGGGGTCAGGCAGGTGCACCTGGCTCAGCAGCTGCCTGTGTGAGCAGGTGCGGGTCTGGGTGAGGCTCTGCGTCTCGTCTCCAGCAAGGTGCTGCGAGGCTGCTCTTCCGGCCACACCGAGAGCGGCAGGGGCTGGAGCCTTGGTTTTCACACCTGGACACGCTCGAATCACCGGGAGGGTTTTGACCAATCTCAGAGGCTGAGGCCCCGTTCCAGGTGGTTCTAAGGTGCACCAAAGGCCGAGAACGACTGACTTAGCATCTCGGCCCTGGTGTGTGATAAGGGTCGTATTGTCTCTGCCCTTGGAAGGCGTTGAGAGCCGCCAACCGGCTTTCAGAGGCAGCTTTGGAGGGTAGACCGGGGCTTGAGCTAGACCTTGGTACCTGTCAAGTTCAAAGAGATGTGTGTTCAAAGAGATGCAATTGAGATGGATAAAAGGCAGGTGCCAGGCTTCTCAACCTCGGGACTATGAACGTTTCGAACCCTGATTCTTTGCTGCGGGGCTGTTCTGTTCTGTAGGATGCTATCATCAACCCTGGTCTCTACCCGCTAGAGCCAGGAGAACTCTCCCGAGTCCTGATGACCAGTAATAGCTCCAGACATTGCCGTCTTTCCCTTGGGGGAAAAGCTGCCCCCAGCCGAGGACCGCTGGTGTAAGCAAAGATGAAGTCCCAGGAAGGGCAGGGATGGCTGCGTCTGCGGCTGGCACTCACTCTGTATTTGTGGTTGACTGTTCTGGACTCCGGTGAGTTTTGGGGAGAGGTGCCCCTCTCTGAAGACAGAGGAAGCATATGCTTGGAGCACCAACAAAAGCATACTTTTTTGAAAAGAAGAAAATTCGATGCCGAAAAAAGAAAAAACAAAGCACCCACGTAGACATCACGGGAAGAGTCAGGGAGTTCTGTGAGTCTTCCTTATGCTGATTTTACGGTTTAATATTTCCTTACGTAAAAAAAAAAAAAATGCGCTGCTGCTGCATGCAGTAACATAGATACATCAGGAGACGCAAAAGAGTGTGTAGTGTTCGATCCCATTTATGTGATGTCAGAGAACAGACAAAACAATCAGAGTCTCAGGAGTCAGATTTGAGGCTCCCGGGTGAGGTGGGCAGTACTGACGGGGAGCGGATTCCCGGGGCGCCTGCCGGGTGCTGGTGACATTCTCTACTGGAGCGGGCGGTGGCCACGTGCGTGCGTGCAGAGGAGAGAAGGCATCACGCTGAACACCGGAGATCTGTGCGTTGGATGGATGTTACATGCACCCAGACGAGTCTCCTTTGTGCAGAGCTTAGAGGTCCTAAAGCTACGTCCGTGTCTGGCCCCACACGCCTGGTTTGCTTTCTGGCTGGATGGTAATGGATCTGTGTCGTGTTAAATATTATTATAAGCTGGGTACGAGTCTCGGCCAAGGAGCCTTAGGAGGAAAAGGCAAGAGTCAAGGCAGGGAACAGCATCCGGTCCTCGGGGGGCGGGACTTCCGCGGCCAGGAGAGGAAGATGGTCTTCCAGCCGCCGCGGAGACTTGCCCCTTGATGCTGTTCAGACAGGCCCGGCCGGGAGGTAGCATACTATCCCGCCCGGAGAGGGAACTGCGGACGGCTCCAGTTAGGGCCCCTGCAGCCCAAAGTCAAGATGAGTTGATGGATGATGGAGGGACAGATAGGCAGAGAGATCGGGGACAGAGCGGAAAGAAAAGGATGCTAATCGTGCCCTCTTAGGGGCAGGTAGCAAGTGTCCTCTCTACAATTCTGCACATTTCTCTCTTGTTTGAAAGCCCTTATAGCAAAATGTTGGGAGGGAAATCTTTCTGTCTCTGCTCAGCTAAACCATGGGGAGAACTTAAATAACAGAGCAAATGTCACTGTGAAGCTCTATAAAGTCACCTTCCTTATCCACCGCCCTGTGTCATCGCCCCGTCCGTAATGAGGTTATCGTTCAGGAATGTCGTCGTCTAAGACAAAATGCCCAGATATGTTTGTGGAAGCACATTTTTTTTAAAAACGTCGAGACGATTTCTCGAGGAATGACTTTTGACATCGACTTTTAGACAATGCATAGAATTCTTTTAGATCCAGATGTTTAGAAAAGTTTCCTGGCATGCCTTTCTAAAGAGCGCCCGATTAAGGGTGGGATGAATGACTTCTTCCTTCCCGGTGCAGCTCTGCGGCAAACAGCCGGCTGCTGGGAGCGAGAGCTCTGGGCTCCGGCTGCTGGGGGCGAGACAGGTCACCGAAGGGAGCAAGTGGAGTCACCGACTGCCCTCAGGTGACAGGGAGCCCTGTCCCCCTGGCAGAGGGATTGAACAAAGGAATACATTTCAAAGTAGATGCTGCGTTTCCCAGCCCTTTTTCTGAAGTGCTTTCAAACACACTCAGGGCTAAAAATTCTTAGAAGTGAGAAAAGGAGGCATATATCAGACAGGCCCTGGAGCAGATGAGAGTCCGGAGAGCAGAAGACAGGGTCAGACTGGAGACGCTTGAATCCCACGTCCGTCCCCGCCCTGGGAGGGCTCGATTCGTTTCTGCCCTTCTCCCACTGGGGCTCAACTTTGAAACGCTCGGTACGAAAGATCTGCACCGGTGCCCTGCTTGCGTGCATCCTCTCCGAAAAGGTGACACGTCTGATTTCCATCTTATCCCAAACCAGTGGGCAGCGACTTTGTTATGTGGATAAAAGGATGTTGCGTCTGCTTAAACTCACGCCTCTGGGGGTTGCTGTGAAGGTAAACACAAAGCAACACAAGGCAGGGCTGTTTCTTTCCCACTGTGTGTGTGCGTGTGTGCACGTGTGTGCGCGTGCGTATGCGTGTTAGATTTGCAAAGCAGCATCCACATCTCCATCAAAAGAAATCAAATCACACATTTTTAATGTAAAAAGTGCAATTTCCCTCTGACCTTTTCTCACCTCTGTCTCTCTCCTGGAGGTAACAGTTTGGTGTGAATCCTTTAGGGTAGGTATTAAGAGAAATAAATTGAACTTTGTGCACATGAATATGACTATTTTGAAAGAACTGTCCATCAAGCTAGTGTAAGAGAAAGCATTGAAATTAGATTTGGGGATGCAAATACCAAATTTTACTATATTCTTTAAGAATTCCATGCCTGTAATCCTAGCACTCTGGGAGGCTGAGGCGGGAGGATCGCTCAAGGTCAGGAGTTCGAAACCAGCCTGAGCAAGAGCGAGACCCCATCTCTACTAAAAAAATAGAAAGAAATTAGCTGAACAGCTAAAATATATGTATAGAAAAAATCAGCCGGGCATGGTGGCACATGCCTGTAGTCCCAGCTACTCGGGAGGCTGAGGCAGGAGGATCGCTTGAGCCCAGGAGTTTGAGGTTGCTGTGAGCTAGGCTGACTCCACGGCACTCTAGCCTGGGCAACACAGCGAGACTCTGTCTCAAAATAAAAAAAAGAATTCTAAAATAACATTCATGATTATTTGTGATATTACCAATATTATCAAGCCAAAGAAATAACCTAAAATATTCAGACTTAAAAATTACTGAATTTTTAATTCATGTGGATAGCCGCTCAGGTCAGGAAAATGTTCATAGTTGCCAACGTAAGGAATAATTTTTTTTTTTTAAATTGAAGAGACAAAGAGTGTTCCTCTGGTGCTGAATGTTTTTCATAAACAAGATGAAACCGGTCGGGCCGGTACAACCCGTTGGTGATGAGGATTTCTCTGAGCTCCGCATTGCTGCCTGTTTGCCTAGAATAATTGCGGCTGAGACGGGCGCCAAACTGACTCATTGCCTGAAATTTCCACCACGTATCCAAGGCGTCCACCCCAGAATGTTCCTCCTATGAGCTAAGATATTATTTCTGGAGGATGCTTGTTAGAAAACACGAATGTTCCTGTAAGCAGCCGTAGCGTGCAAACTCATGGTCACCCCCATCCCTTCTGCTGCCCAGAAGAAAATCAACATAACGGTTTTGATTCTTGGAGAGTGTTTGGAGGAGGTTGGAGCACAAGGTGAGGGAGAACCAACTAGAATGGGCTGCTATGTGTCTTCCCTGTGTATTTTTCTTTAAATCTATCTGGCTCTCTCTGTGTCTTTCTGTGTTTTCCTGCTAGTCGACTACCGCTAACGTTACACGGCATGCATTGTGTGGCGGCGTTTTACACCGACGGGTCCTCAGCCCCCGTCCGAACTCCTTAGGACCAGGCGTGTTTTGAAATTTGGCAGCGTCCTGTAATGACACAGTAGTATTTCTACAGTGACATTGTGTGTGCTCAGACTGTGTAATGTCAATAAAACACTAAATAGCCTCACTTCTCGTTGCAAAATGTAGCGTTTCCAGAGCTTTTTAGACTTAGGCAGAGAAAGGATCAGGGACCTGGATTAAGTCATTTAACTCTTGGAACCAGAGAGAGATACTATTAATATTATTACGAGATAGATATTATTTCCATTTCATGGATGAGAAAATTGAGGCAATGAAAGGATGAATCATTTGCCTGAAGTCCCGTGGCGAGCGAGAGGTAGGTCTGGGCTTTGCAGCCAGGTACACGGCTCGGCCACTCTACTAAACTGCCTCTCCAGGGAGCGATTTGCACAGGCATCGGGTCACACTCCACTGTGCCATTTCTGCCAAGCCGTGGCAGTCACTCCGGCACAGACAAATATAAATGTAAATGGAGTATGAAAATAGTATAAAGAAAGGTTTGATGATGAAACGGCATACTATAGGTTCAGGATCTCTCGCCCAAATTTGCAAAGCATCATTCAATTTGTCCTTTGAATTCAAAAGTACATTCATGACACAGTTGCTATAGATGAGCATGGGTGCACCAAGGGAGACCACCATGGCTGTATAACCAAACATATTTTTGTAATAAACACACACACTACATATATATATATATATATATATATATCAGGCTCCTGCATTCGTAGCCTCAAAGCCTCTTGTCCTAGAAATTCTATTTGCTGTCCAACACCTTTTATTTTAAGTTGCCGTAAAATATACACAACATAAAACTTGCCATCTTAGCACGTTAGAGACATTAAGTATGTTCCACGTTGTTGTACAAACACCACCACCGTCCTGGGACTCTTCGTCTTGCAAAACTGAAACTCTGGATCCATCAAACAATAGCTCCCCATTCCTCCTTCCCCTACCCCTCGGCAACCACCATTCTACTTTCTGCCTCTATAGATTGGCTCATACCCTTTTTCTGCGCAAATCAGCCAGGGCGGCTTACTGTTGCTTGCAGTTAAGAGCCTAGACTGACGTCGACTGGTGGTGTTCAGAGGGCAGGGCTACATCTCTGTCCTACTTGTATTCCCACTGCCTAGTGGACGACTGTTCGACTGAACCGTCGAAATGATTCAAAGCCCATCATTGAAAACGAGGCTGCTCAGATAGGACGCTGAATAACTCACTTCAATACTGAACACATATCTTTAGGTTCTGTCTATAGGATTAAAAGGAAAAATCCTTTTTTTTTTTTAATCAAGAAAGGCAAAGTAAAAAATTAATAAGAATTCAGTTTTCAGAAGAGATGAGAAATAGAGAATTTATGCCCTTGTGATGTATTAATGCTTTTAAGGGACTTCAAAATGAATCTGTTCTGCAGGATAATCAAGAACGTGGGGATGAACAGCTGATGCGTTGCCTCACCCCAGCCATTGCTGTCGGATCCCACACTCGCTCCGCAGCTAATTGAATCTGCAGGGAAACATGACTTGCTCGAGAAGCATTCATCTGTACAGAGGTTGGGGCGCCAAGAGAATCGGTCTAACAGCTAAAGAAAAAAATGGGAGGAGAACGGAAGATGTCATTGCATAGAAATCACTGAGGGAAAAGAGACCCCACGGTGTCCCCTCGGAATGGGTATGTTGGAGCCCTGCCCCCGATGTGGCGTTGTCAGGAAATGGGGCCTTTGGGAAGTCATCGGGTTGAGACGAGGTGGTGAGGGTGGGAGTCCCCAGGAGAGAATTAATGCTCTTATCAGAGGAGACAGCAGAGAGCGAGCTCTCCCTCTCTTCCTCGTGTGAGGACGCAGCCAGAAGGCTGCCACCTGCAAGCCTGGAAGAGAGCCCTCACCGCGCCGGCACCCTGACCTTGGACTTGCCGACCTCCAGAGCTGGGAGAAATAAATTGCTGTCTTTTAAGCTTGCCGGTCTGGTATGCAGGGAGCTCACATGCCTGTGTATGTAAGGTGGGGCTATGGCTTATGAAAACAAAAAATTAAAAAGAGAAGGGGGAAAAAGCATGACAGAGAGGTGTTATTATTGTAGGCTGGGTAATGAGGAGGCCACTTCGCAGAGGTACCTCTTGAGCAGTGTATTAATCCAGGTCCAGTCACTTTGGCAGAGGCCACAGCAGGTATTTCAACAGCAGGGATTTAACACAGGGAATGGGTAACACGGGTGCTGGAGGGCTGGTGGGAGCTGGAAGGGAACATGAAGGGACCCAGCCATCAAATTGCAAAAGCTGCTGCCGCCCCAGGGCTGGGGACGAGGGAGAGGGGTATGGGTGTCAGACCCGAAGGACCAGAGGGGGCCGGGACTCAGGTCTCTGAAGAGGGAGGGGTGCTGTTCAGATGGTGCAGGAACCTCAGGAGCTTGAGGAGAGACCTCGCTGCTGTTCCACCTGAGTGATAAAGGAAGCTGGGGCTGGAGCCAGCAGCTGCTGACGGGGTGAAGAGTCCCCGTCCTGGCGGGACACAGCGCCGCTGCCCGGCTAACTGTGGTGGGGACAGCGAGCAAAGAGGGATGAGCGAGGCCCGTTTTGTTCCTGGCAGCTTCTCTCTAGCACCGAGCCCCTCCCCTGTCTTGGCAGAGCCCGACGCCACCGGTTTGGCAAAGGAGCTGCAGAGGCTCGGCCCAGCAAGGCCAGGCATGGCACAGCGGGGCGGGTTTGGAGCTGAGACCACAGGCCAGTGACCAGCGCAAGCCGGGATCCAGAGGAAGGGAGGTAGGAGCTCAACTGATGCCTGGCGGACAAATATCCCAGACGCAGGAAAGTGCATGTGAGAAACTCAGGTGAGCACCGTGTGGCGCACTGACGGCACCTGGCTGCCGCGCGATGAACAGGAAGAGTCGTAACCACTTCTCTACCAATACACATGGCCAGATTGCATTTTATATTCCCCAAGGAAATAAAGTGAGCCTTGTCCTGCTGGTGTCTGCCACCCTAGACTTCCTCACGCTCTGGCATTAAGACTCCACTAATCCTCTACCTTCACGCTCCCCCTGAAGTGGCTAAACACTGCCTTGAAATAGAGACCAACAGTGTCCTAAATGTTCAGTTTCTAACTTCAGCTCTCATCTGGGATTTTCCTTCTTTTTCCTGCCTGGAAGAGAGGCCACGGCGCAGGTGCGGCAGCTGTCGCGTAGCCGTGAGGTCACCGTGGTACGAAAGCCACACGCTGCGGATGGTGGAGCAGGAAGATGGGAGGACGCTCAGAGATACGGTCTCCACGTGTGGCCCCTCCAGATCTCAGGTTGACACTGGATCCCCGGCGTTGCAGGGGGTGCCTGGCCCTGATGGGATGTGTTTGGGTCACAGGGGCGGATCCCTCATGAATGGCTTTGTTCCCTTCCCCAGATAACCAGTGAGTCTCGCTTTATCAGTTCACAGGAGAGCTGGTTGTTCAGAGGAGCCTGGCACCGCCTCCTCCCTCTCTCGCTCCTCCTCCTGCCATGAGACACACCTGCTCCCCCTTCACCTTCCGCCTTGAGTGGGAGCTTCCAGAAGCCCTCGCCAGAAGGAGATGCTGGGACCGCACTTCTTGCACAGCCTGCAGAACCGTGAGCCAGATAAACCTCTTTTCTTTATAAATTTCCCAGCCCAGGTATTGCTTTATAGCAGCACACAACGGACTAATACATTCAGGCCTCCTAAAATAACGGAGTTGAGCATCAACCTGGCAAATTTCTCATCTCTTGGCTTCTAGTTAAGTGAGCAAAACAATCCCCTACTTGGTAGAGCCATTGTCGTTGGATTTTTCTTCCTTGGAGACAAATACAGTGACGAACAGACACATAAAATATTTGCTGACAGGGCTCAGTTTTGGACAGTGGTTTGTTTTCCTAGTACCATTTTTTTTTAAAAAAAAACCATTTTTTAGAAACAAAAAATAAAATGTAGACATTATTAAGCTAAACCTGGAGTTAGAATTGCCTTGTGCTCTTTCTGAAGAGAATCCTCAGTTCTTCTGTTTAGAGATTTTAATGTCAGCAGTCTCCCAGACTCGATTCTGAGATGGTGCTGATGAAAAGAAACACTCCGCACTCAGGAATCTACTCGCAAATGAATTTCACGCGGGAGACGTATTGGGGAAAAAAATCACAAGACTCAACGATTGTCAGATGATATTTTTCTTCTCCCAGCACAGAGGGCTCCACCCAAGGTAGGGGGTCACCTTGAGGTGGTCCACAGTCAAGTGTATCTTAAAAGGAACATCCTAAATAATTGAAAGATGACGAGAACATGGTATGGCGAATATTACTAGTTCATGATGACATTCGAGAATGGGAAAGGCCTAAGTAAAGGCAAAGTCAAGTTTCGAAATGACCAGAGAGGGTCTCTGTTATTCCATCAGAACTTAAGTGTATTTACTGGGGATGAGGTACAAGCCTCTTGAAAAGTATTATTAATCTTCTGAGGGGAAAGACACGGTTGCTATGGGAAATGGTGGCTGCTTTCCTAGGCAGTGTCATTTATTAAATGCCACAGATTAGGTGCTGTGAGTTAAGGGTTAAGAGAAGGCATGTTTTGGAACCAGGTCACCGGGTTTAAATCCCGACTCCACTATCTACAACCTCAAGCAAGTAGAATAACCTCTCTGTACCTCAGTAACCTCATTTGAGAAATGGAGATCATAATGGTGCCTATCTCTCGGAAATTTGAAAAGTAAATGAGCTATATTTAAAATAACTGTTTGTATCCACTGTATTTCTTCAAATCTTACATGCCATCAATGTTAAGATCCAACATTAATTATGTATCACTACTAATTACGTTGGCAGTTTTAAGACAGAATCCCAAATATTTTGACATCCTTGTGCATAAAAAGGGGGGATTAGGGAAATAAAAAGGCTTCTAGATTGGAAAGGAAGGAGCAAAGCTGCCTCTGTTTACAGATGACATGATCTTGTAAATCCACAAAAATCTATTAGAGTTCATAAATGAGTTCAGCACGTTTACAGGATAAAATATCAATATATAAAACTCAAATTCTATACACTAGCAATGAACAATCCCAAACTAGAATTAATAAAACAATTATATTTACAATAACATCAAGAGGAATCAAATACTTATTAATAGCAATAAATTTAACAAATACAGGACATGTACACTGAAAACTACAAAACATATTTAAAGACCTAGATAAATGGAGAGATATTCCATGTTCATAGTTTGGAAGGTTTAACATCATTAAGATGGCAATATTCCCCAAATTGATCAACAGATCCAAGGTAATCTCTATCAAAATCAGAGCTGGCTTCTTTGCAGAAATTAATAAGATTATCCTAAAACTCATTTGGAATTGCAAGGGGCCCAGAATAGTTCAAACATTCTTTAAAAAGAAGAACCAAGTTGGAAGATTTGAAACTTAGTACCCTGCTACAGTAACCAATACAACATTGTACCAACCTAAGGATAGACATGTAAGATCAATGGAATAGAATTGAGAGTCCAGAAATAAACTCTCACATTGACAGTCTATTGACTTTTAGCAAAGGTGCCACGACAACTCACTAGGGACAAGAACAGTCTTTTCAAAGAACGGTACTAGGGCAACTAGATATCCACATGGATAAATTCAATCCCTACCTCACACCATGCACAAATTTAACTCAGAATGGATCAAAGACCTAAATGTAAGTGCTCAAGCTATAAAACTCTTAGAAGAAAATATAAGAGTAAATCTTCACGACTTTAGCTTGGCAGTGGATTCTTAGATATCACAACAAAAGCATAAGCAACGAAAGAAAACCATAGATAAATTGAACAACATCAACATTAAAAACATTTGTGCCTCACAGGACACCAAGAAGAAAGTGAAAAGACAACTCAACTCACACAATGAGAAAAGTTTTTACCCATCATATTTCTGATAAGGGAGTCGTGTCTCAAACATATAAAGAACATCTGCAACTCAATAATAAAGGGACAAATAACCCAATTAAGAAATGGCCATAGGATCTGAACAGACATTTCCCCAAAGAAGACGTAAAAATGGCAAACAGCACGTGAAAAGATGCTCAAGATCATTAATCATTGCGAAAATGCAAGTGAGTATCACAATGAGATACCACTTTATACCCACTAGAACGCCTGCCTTCAAAAACACAGGTGATACACGTTGGCAGGTTTGTAGAGCAATTGTAACCCTCGTACATTACTGGTGGAATTACAGGCTCATACAGCCACTTTGGGAAATAGTTTGTCAGTTCCTCAAAACTTTAAACGTAGAATTACCATATGACTCAGCAATTTTACTTCTAGGTACATACACCCGAGAAAATCGAAGACAAATGTTTGCGCAAAAACTTGTACGTGAATGTTTTTAGCAGCATTATTTGTGGTAGCCGAAATGTGGAAACTACCTAAACATCCATCGACTGACGAATGGATAAACAATGTGTGATGTATCCACACGATGGAATGTTATTCCGCCATACAAAACAGTAAAGCGCTGACACACACTACAACATGGATGAACCTTGGAAACATCATGCCAAGCAGAAGAAGCAACACGCAAAAGGCAGCGTGTTGTATGATTCCATTCACACAAAGTGTCTACAATATGCAAATCTGTAGACCCAGAAAGTGGCTTAGTAGTTTCCAGGGGCAGAAGGGAGGGCACGGGGAGGGGTTACTAAGGAGTGTGAGGTTTCTTTTAGGGAAATGATAAAAAAAAAAGTATTGGATTAGATAGTGGTGATGGTTGCACACTCTTGTAAATACACTAAAAGATACTGAATTTTATACCTTTAAAGGGTGAATTTGATGGCATGTGAATTACAAATCAACATATATATATATTTTTATAAAATGCAGGATCCATGCCTCGATACTGGGCTCTACGACTGCTTGACCAGTAGAATATGAAAGGACGCGGGGCCACTTTCCACTTCCTACCTCTGGGGACACCTGCTCTTACGTCCTGGCCACCGAGCTGTAAGGAAGCTAAGGCACAGTCTGGAGAGGCCCTTGTGGAAAATGACCAAGGCCACCGGCTCTCAGCACCAACCCAGCTCGCGCCAAGCTGGAAGCAAATGCCCCAAGTCCAGGCGAGCGGCCCCCGCGGACGCCACGTGGGATAGAGGTGAGCTGTCCCACCGAGCCCTGCCCACATCGAAGATTCGTGAGCAAAATAAGTGATGGTTACTTTAAGCCGGTAAAGTTTGGGGTTATGGCTAGATCGCAATAGCGACCGAAACCCACTAAGGAGGAAAAGTTCCTACCAAATAAAGTATGACACAATGTCTTAATGATAATCTCATGCGACACATGAGACGGCCATCCCGTTCCCTCTCAGCTGTGAAGTTTCTTTCATCTCTGCAGAGAGACTTGGAAATCCCTTTTGCCATTAGCTGCACCGCTTGGCATGTGGGAGCTAATCCTTTGGCTCGTGTCTCAGCTTCGTCTGGTGGTGGGCGTCTCCTTTTCTCCCATTCCCTGAAGCACTTGGATGTGGCTTTGGAAGAAAAAGGTGGAACTGGAGTCGTTCCTCTTAAGACAAATATTTGTCTCCGTGGTGGCCTATGGAGGCCCGCTGCTCAAAACCGAAAACCGTGGTGTCGTTTTCTGGATGACATTTCGGCGGCGGCTAAACTCAACACATGTTGTGCTGACAGCTCCGTAAGTCACCGAGGAACAGCTGTGACCATGTGTGAGCCTGGGAGGCGACGATGACAGCAGGGCCACCCCGGCTGCCTGCCCGACAGCGGTTCAAACACACCATCGCGAGCAAAGCTGATGTTGATTTCAGAGACGAAAAACGTGAGTCTTAGAATCAGTGCAACAGGGCCTCGCTGCTCAAGAAGGGACGTGACTGTCCTCGCTCTCGTTGCTGTTGTGTTACCTCCACTAAGGGCAGGTATGTGGCTATTTCGTGGCCGAGTTTGAGACGTACTTGAAGAGGAAAAACCAGGACTGAGTTTTTAAAATCTAACCGTTAGCCTGTTAGTTTTGTGGTTTTCTTTTTTGGTCTGGAGACTCTGTCGCCCAGGCTGGAGTACAGTG
>VBSM01000883.1:692883-722349 GCA_008086735.1 Cheirogaleus medius | reverse complement strand
TGCGGGCGGCGGGGCCGGAAGTGCGGGGCTGAGGGACGCGGGGCTGAGGTGCAGGCGGCGGGGCCGAGGCGCGGACGAGGCTGAGGGGGGACCGAGGCGCGGGCGGCGGGGCTGGGAGGACCGAGGTGCGGGGCTGAGGGAGGAGGACGAGGGCTGCGGGCGGGCGGGGCCGCGCGGGGACAGGAGGCCGGGGCGGAGGGGCAGGGCGGCCGCGCTGTCCCCGCTGTCCCGGGCGGGCGGGCCGGCTCTCGCGCCCGCGTCGCGTGCTTCCCTGTGGTGGCGACACGGGCGGCGTGAAGCCGGGCGCGGAGGTGCCGCCGCGTCGTCGTCCGGCCGGCGAGGGACACCTGGGCGGGAACGCCGCCTGTCGCCGGCGCGGGGGAGCTGGAAGCGCGCGCGGGTTTTCTTGCCGCGGAAACGGATCCGGAAACCCGCCGCCCAGGTTAGGGCGCTTTTGAGCCGAAAGGGGACAGCCGAGTCGCCCCGGCGGGACCCGCGTCGGGTGGCGGCGTCGGCGGCGCGTTGCAGGGCAGGACCCGCGCCCGCCCTGCCGCCGTCATCGCGGTCACCTGGAGGCCGGGTTCGAACCGGGTTCTTAACGCGGTGGGGCTGGGGGCGGCCCCCCGCCCGTGATTTGCGTTTGCAACGAGTGCCAGGTGCTGCTGCGGGTCGGAGGCCACGCACCGGGCGCCGCCTGGCGGGGATGGCCGTTCGTCCGTGTCGTTCTACCTGGTCTCCAGGGCGCCCGGCGCGGGAACGGGTGCAGGGGACTGGGTGCGGTTAGCAGCCTAGTTAGAGGAGCCCTGGAGCAGGTGCACGAGGGGCGCGGGGGGAGGTACCACCTGCTGCAGCAGGTGCAAGCGAGGCTTTGCGAGCAGCGTGCACGGGGGTAAACTGGATCCTTTCGGTTTATAAAGGAGGCCCAGGCTCTTAGCAAAGGCCGTGCCGCGCGGGAAGGGGAGTCATGGAGTTGATTGTGCGGTGACTGGACGCAGGTGGGGTCTGCCGGAGTCCCAGAGGCTTCCAGATTCAGTTTTGCGGGTCACCAGCCAGAGGCTCGAGCATGTATGCCGGTGTGCCCAGTGTGTAAGCTAAGTATGCATGTGTGGCCATCGTCCCGATACACGTGAAATAAACACAGAGTAGTGTGACATGACAGAGTCAGTTGTAACGTGCCGGCGCCTCCGTAGATTATCTCGTGTAACCTGCCTTGGAAATTGCCGATGTAGAGTCAAATTGTAAAGGGTCTTACATGGTGAGTATGTGGTTTGAGTCCTGTGGAACACAGTAGGAAATAGCCAAAGAGGTCTTTGAAACTGGAGAGTGTCGTTAGATTTGTCTTTTTAGGAAGATCATCAGGGAGCAAAGAATTTTAGAAGCTGTTAAAACTCAAAAAAGATGGTAACCTGACTTAGAGCAGAGTGCTGGTAAATGTAAATGATGTCATAGCCTGCCCCTGTCAGAACCTTAAGCGGTTCCTCATGCGTCCAGGCCCTACCTGTGTCTGCAAGGCCCTGTGCGGGCTGACCCGTGCCCACATCAGTTCCTCAGCAGTCGGTTCATTGTGCTCACTCACACCAGGCATCTTTCAGTTCTATGTGCATTCCGAGCTCTTAGCATTTCCGCATGGTGGTTGTGACATCCCACCTGGAAGACTGGTACCACCTGCCTGCCAGTTCCTAATTCTTTTACATCTCAGTTTAAATGTTATTAGAGGCAGTCCTCTGTAGTATGTAAATTAGTTCCTGCTTTCTTTTTAGTAAGAACATTCTGCTTGTTTCTATCATTATGCTTTTTAAAATTTGTAGTTATAATTGTATTTGCCTTTTCCATCAGGGCTAATATTTGCTGAGTGCTCACTAGGTGCCCGGTGCTTTTTAAGCACTCTCTGTGTGTTTGCATTGGCTCCTCACAATTGACCTGTGCAGTAGGTTATTCTAACCGTTTTGCAAACGTAGACAGGAGTCACAGGTTGTGTGGTTTGCTCAAAGTTGCTTGTCTGAAACGTGAAGGAATTGGGTTCAGGCAGCTGAGCTCTGAGGCTTCTACCCTAAATGATCTGATGACACTGTTTTCTACTCCATGGCGGGGTGAGTGGGTGTTAATGCCTCACGCTGATCCTGGCCAGCAGCAGGCACTGGAAGAAATGAGGGAACTGCAGCAAATGTGCAAGCAGTAAGGGAGTAGTTTAGATAAAGATCAATGACTTCCATTTTTCTTTAGAGACAAAGTAGATGGTGGTGTCCCTCACCAAGAATGAAATTATGGGACGTGAATGATGAAGTAGAAGAGATAGTATTATTTTGGTGTGTTCAGTTTAAGCTGCACATGGAACTGTGGGAAGGTCCAGGAGGACACCGTATGTACGTAGAAGAGGCTTGGTGGGAAACTTGCCACAGTGCCCTGTTTCATGGTAAATTATATATGGACACACGTATATGTGCAAATATATAACATCTCCAAATGGGAAAGAATGAACCAGTCACCAACGTCTTAATTCTGTTAGCACTCTGTTCCTTCTATGTCTGTTTATAATAAATCAATTGAAAACCTAAATCTTATATTAAAATAAGTTTTCCCCTTTAGCCCTAGCACAGTGCCCAGTCCACAATAAGCACTTAAGTTTGTTGAACATAGGAATGGTTGCCTTAAACTGTGTCAGGAAAGATTAAAAAGATATATAATTGCCTGGAAGTTTATTTTAGAATCTCAAGTAAGTTTAAATGAAACATTGTAGAAATGGTCAAATGTGATTGTGTACATTGAGTATTGTTTTCATAATTATTTCCTCTCTAGGAAAAAAAAAAATGACCGGGAGAGCCAGAGCAAGAGCGAGAGGAAGGGCCCGGGGTCAGGAGACGGTGCAACACGTGGGTGCCGCTGCCGTGAGTGCTGTACCACCCCTCACTATGGAAAATGTCTTTGAACCTTTATCAGCCTGGGCTGTGGAAAATAAATTAAAAACAGTCCTATGGAGGAGATAGGAAGTGAGCAAGTGAGATCATGTTCTGTTTCCTGAGGATATTAGAAGTGGATTCTTGACCTTATTTGGTGACTCTTCTCCCCAAGAAATTTCTTTTTAAAAATATTTGATTAATAACTTAGATTGGTGTTGGTCGAATATGACCTCTTGACATAAAAAGAATGCTATTCTTTATTTGCATGTAACTACAGAGTCAGCAACCTGGTTGTATTCAGCCTAGACCTCAGCAGCCACCGGCAGAGGGGGAATTAGTTGGCCGTGGACGACAGAGAGGAGGAACAGTAGGAGCAACAGCCAAGTCACAAGGTGAAGAGAGCACAGCGAGTTTGTGCATGTGTGTAGTACAAATGTGGAGTAGGAAGTAGTGTACAGGCCTTTCTGTGAGGGTCCCATAGAGTAACTTCGGAACATTTCTCTTAACCGTGCAGCCTGCTATGGGTAGAGTGCCACATGATTTCTTTTCTCCCTGAACATGAAAAAGAGCCTTGACATGACAGGGCCCCACATTAGCTATTACGTGAGCCATTTTTAGAACTTTTTTCTTGATATCTTTAGTGATTTCATCAAAAGATGGACCAACTTTAACATAACTGATTTATAAAACACATTGTCACGTGTGTTTTATCGGTTAACCTTGTTTCTCAGATGCAAAAATTAAGGACAAATTTGTGACAATGGGTGGAGTCAGAACATCAGTCCTGATTCCAAAATTTGTGCTTTTTCACTGAATCGGTACAATAATGAATTATTTGGATTCTTGATCTAATAGTCTACTGTAGTTAAGTTTGGCTTTTGTATAGGAAAAAATATATAAAGAAACAGACACATACAGGGGCAATTTATTTAATAAAGTTGGCATTTTAACTCTGGGGTGGGAAATGGGCTGTTCAGGAAATAGTGTTGGGGCACATGGCTGTTTAGAAAGCAAAGCCAGTTCACTTTATTCCTTGTATTAAGTTCCCTGTGCTTCAAATACTTAACCATAATTTAATGAAATTCATTAACATTAGGGAAAAAATGGATGAATGCTAAGATAACCCTGAAGTGGTATAAATTGAACTATGACAAATACTATCAATGTTGAAAGACATACAATAACATGAAAACTTACTGAAATGACAGAAGTGACTTCCTCTGATACTCAGACCAATCTCATAAATCCATAATATTAACTATCTGGTGGGAAAGTGAACAAAGGAAATGAAAAGACAGTGCGCTGAAAAATACAAAGGCTAATGGAAATATTAAGCTTCTTGATTTAAAAATGTACATTAAATTGGAATATTTTTTGCCTGCTTCTCCATTGTCATATTTTTTGCTTATGTTGGTAATTATACAACTGGCGCTTGTGCCCCTGATGGCATTGTACATTGTACTGACATTTGGATGGCATTGTAACCTTTTATCAGTAGTTTGACTCCTGAAAGTGTCAGGTGTTCAACAGACACTAGAGATAAGTACTACATGATTGAGGGTATTAACTACAATACTTAATACCAAAAAATTGGAAACACCTCTTACCAATGAGAGTCAGATAAAACTATTGTACTTTAACAATAGCATACCATTTGGACATTTTCAAGAATGTAGGGACCTGCCCTAGCTATGCCAAATGAAAACAAGTTGTAAAACAGCATTATCTTTGTGTTTTTAATAACTGTGTGTGTATATATGTGTTTTCTGTATTTATATATAAATTCCAAAAGTTCTTTTGAAATTTAGATTTATTCATCTATTCAATATAAACAGAAAAATTTTATTGAATTAAAACTCAGTACAAATATACGTGCTAAAGCTGTTTAATGCAGCCTTACAATGCACATACAATTGTGAGAAATACTTTATATTAAATATTTTATGCTTCAGTCTTCACTAATAATGACTGTTTAAAAAACAGTTACTCATGATCTTAAATTTTATTCTGTGAAACACAATTCCCTATCTGTAAAAAGGTAGTATCTGCCTTTAGAGGTAAAGATCATTGTGAGATTAAATAACACGTGGGATAACAAACCAAGTCCCTATTTTGTCATCTTTCACTGCTCTTGTGGGGATTATATCTGAGAATTGCTTGTCACAGTAAATGTTCAAGTACCCACTATATTTTAGACTTTAATATGACAAGTTTAACAGATTTATTGTTAGTGAGACATTGTTTGAACCCTGATTTTCATTCTGTAAAGGATGTGGATACATTGACGGATCCTTAAATAGCACAGTGGCGAGGTCTGATTTGTATTTGGAATAAAATCACTCTGGCAGCTGCATGTAAGGGGGAATTAGCAAGGTTACCACGCTTACCATTCTGAAATCCGTCCTCTATAGAATGACAGTTAATCAGGCTTTGGCTAAATGTACTATGATTTAATAGTACTATAAGCACTACTGTATGTAGAAAGGGGAACAGATTTCAGATTTCATCATTGTTTATATTCAGAAACTAACAATTGGGTTTTTGTATCCAGAACTGAATTTTTTTAAGACAAATTAAAATTTTTCAGGGAAAAATTTCAAACAAGCTTTTATGACCCCTTATAGTCATCAGATTGGACTCAGGAAGCATGTCTTGTTACCCACTGCCATAGATACTTTAAACTGTAAGTCTTTAGGATGAAAAGCTCACTGAGGGAAACAAATGTGAACAGCTACATATTTAAAGAATTTTTAAATAGAGCCCCTGCAAATCATGAGGTACGGAAACTAATGTAGCACCTACTAAAGTGCTGTAAGTGATATTTAACTTATTACATACCTGTGAAGTTTATTATCCTCAATTTTTTAGGTGAAGAAACTGAAGCTCTCACATTAAATAACTTGTTTCCAAAGTATACCAGGAACTGAAATATTTTGTTTAAGCCACTGTTACATCTCAAATGAGGCATTTCTGGTGTTTGGGATCAGAAGAGAACTGGACTGTTTGATCTTTATGTTCTTTTGTCCTGAGTCTGTGACTTCCATCATTAAGACTTATGCTTGTTTCAGAATGGCTAGCTGAGCCCCTCCTGCCTCTCTCTCCAGATTGCAGACACCATGAATGGGCAGGGCAGGGCACAGAACACAGAAGGCACTAGTCAGCATTTGCTCTCCTATGGAGTTTTCCCAAAAATATCATCCTACAATTTCTGCTTACCTCTGTTAGGCCATGTTGTTAGGCCAGTTGCAGGGAGGGTGGAAATGTTAGTCTGTTTGCATATATTACTCTCAAAATAAAATTGTTTTTAAAGAAGAATGAGAGATTGGTTATTGACTAGTCAGCTGATAGTCTCTTCTCTACAAATAACATACCTGTTAATTAATTGACAGCTAGAATTTTAGCACTTGACTGAAAAGCCCATATTCATTCTTTGACCCACATCATACTGTAGATCTCACATACTTAATTATATGCATTCTGAAAATTGAATGACTTTTTAATTTAGGTTTTTATAACCACAGCTTTTGAAACTAAGCATGAACTGATTAATCAGTACCTTATTACCTATCCCAGGATAAGATGTGTATCATGGGGGTGAGGTATGCACAGGTGTACCCGTCCAGTCTTATGATTCTCAGGGAAACTAGTGAGGAAGTCATATTTTAGACTTAGGTTTTCTAGTCAAGGTTATAGATTTAAACCTTTAAATTACCAATTTCTGGAGCTATAATTGCATCATGACAGATTGTGGAAAATACTAACGTTAAGGCCTCTAGATGGTTAACAGACTTATAGAAAAATAACTTCTTGATCAATAAACACATGCTCCTGAGCTCTTGCCTCACAGTCTAGTCATCCTGATATTTTAAAAAAGGGAGTAACTGTTTCCCTAGGGTTGTGACAAGAAAGACTTTATGAATTAAGGTATAACTAGGAAACCATTCTCTTCTTTGGCAGATACATCCTCAAACATTTTGATAGGACTGCTATGCATTATCTTTCATAACTCAATATTCTTTGGGCTACGTATAGTAGCGCTATGGAAATTAATATGATTATGTTTTGTATTGCCCAGGTATATAATTTTCTTCTTTTTTTTTTTTTTTAAGAACTCCAGATATCTGCTGGATTTCAGGAGTTATCATTAGCAGAGAGAGGAGGTCGTCGTAGAGATTTTCACGATCTTGGTGTGAATACAAGACAGAACCTAGACCATGTTAAAGAATCAAAAACAGGTAGGTTAATTATCAATACAGTTTCATGAGATTACTTCTCAAGTACACAGGACAGCGAATTGAGGCTCTTTATTTTACATGTTTATTTGTATGATGCATTACTAGGAAGAAAAAACATAGTCAAGTATCTTGCTTTTCCATTATTCCTTTCTCTTTTGGCTTTGATGAAATAGGTTATAGGTATTTTGTTTTAAGAGACAGGGTGTTGCTCTGTTGCCCAGACTGGAGTGCAGTGGTGTGATCACAGCTCACTGTAACCTCCAACTCTTGGGCTCAAGCAATCTGCCTGCCTCAGCCTTCCAAGTATCTGGGATTATAGGTGCCTCCCACCATGCCCAGCGAATTTTTATCTTTTGTAGAGAAAGGGTCTCATTGTGTTGCCCAAGCTGATCCTGGGCTCAAGTGATCCTCTCACCTTGGCTTCCCAAAGTGCTGGGATTACAGGTGTGAGCACCCAACCTATAGATGTATTTAACTGCATATTTTGAAATGTCTCATTAAATATTCTGTAGATCATTTTTCTTTTAAAACTGTTTGCCATGAAGATATTGGTTGGTTGCATTGTAAATTACTTAGTCTAAGGAGAATTTGTTTCTAAATGTATGATTCTTTAGGAATTCAGCTAAATAGATAGGCTATTGGTCCCCAAAGTCAGACGTTGAAGAAATTTCATGTTGTCTGCTGCACTTAGCTTTGTGTTTACAGAACTGTGTCTGCCTTGTCCTGGTAGGAAAGATTTCAAGGCAGAATAAACTTGATATTTTGTTGATTGACTGTGACTGACTTTTCAGGTTCTTCAGGCATTATAGTAAGGTTAAGCACTAACCATTTCCGGTTGACGTCGCGTCCCCAATGGGCCTTGTATCAGTACCACATTGACTATAACCCACTGATGGAAGCCAGAAGACTCCGTTCAGCTCTTCTTTTTCAACATGAAGATCTAATTGGAAGGTGTCATGCTTTTGATGGAACAATATTATTTTTACCTAAAAGACTACAGCACAAGGTTATTTCAAATGTCTGGATGGGGAGAGGGCGATGGGGGATTTCCACTTCAAAGCATAACTGCCACAATATAGGGTAGGTCAGATGGCTTTTAGAGAGACCCCCAGGGGTCTTCTATTTGATAAGACTGATCATAAATCCAAAGGATACTTTGGCATTATTGTATCATTCTGAAATCAACCTCAGTAACTTAATTATTACAACTGAATCTTAATACAGACACTTAGCTGCTCTTTTCTCATAGCCACTTTTTAAAAAATTCCATTTAAAATTTTAATGTATTTTTCAGTGTTGCTTTATTAAATAGCCATGATATGATTGGGTTTAGTTTTCCTTTAAGAATTAAAAGTTTGGTTTTCCACTTCTCTGGCTTTAGGTTACAGAAGTTTTTAGTCAGACCCGCAATGGAGAGCACGTGAGGATAACGATCACTTTAACAAATGAACTTCCACCCACGTCACCAACTTGTTTGCAGTTCTATAATATTATTTTCAGGAGGTATGTTAGTGTTTTGTTTTCAACATTTTATTAAAAAAATTTAAAGCAAAAGTTGGAAGAACTGAAAGTTTAATGTATACTTTATTACCTAGATCCTGCAACATTTGGTTTCTCTGTATTGTAATAGTCCTTTAAGGTGTGGTTTACTGATGTAGCCTTCATTGACTTGTTTTAAGCAAGTATTCTGTCTTTAGCTTCCCTATTCGGGTTGACATCAGATCTTTCCCATAACTGTCTGCGCTTGTGCTAAGAACACAGTATGCTCAGGATCTTGTTGCTGACTGTACATTCCTTCTCCTACAGTGGGTACTTGATCAGGAAGAGGGGCAGGGTTAGGGCTCTTCAGGTTACTTGTTCCACCACAGGAAACATATTCTGTGCTTGATCCTTGACTTTCAGTGTATATACCACGTTTTCCAAATCCCAAATCAAGACACCTGCTCTGCAAAGAATTATTTTTGCAGAGAGATGAGAAACAGTCTAGGTGAGGCTGAAATTTGCATGAGAATTATGGGGTATAATACTGGGGTTTGTAATTTACCTTTTTAAGTTGGTTGTAAGATAACTGTCACTGATGACAGGACAATTCATTTTGATAGATACTTGTTTTATGTTAATGTAACTGGTAGATTTATCTTTCTCTAAATGAGAGGTTGGCAAACTTTTCTTTGCAAAGGGCCAGACAGTAAACATTTTAGGCTTTTCAAGCCATGTGGTCTCCATTGCAGCTATTCAGCTCTGCTTCTGCACCGTGAAAGCAGCGTGGACACTGTGTTAAAGAACAGTGCTGGCCGCGTCCCAGGAAAACTATTGATGGACACCAAAATTTGAATTTTGTATAAATCATGTATCATGAAATCTGTTGATTTTTTTTCTAACTTTTAAGAAATTTAAAAACCATTGTTAGCTCATAGACCATAAAACAACCAGCAGGTAAGCTGGATTTGGGCCTAGCCAAAGACCATAGTTTGCCAGCCCCTACTCTAAACAGCATGCCATTCTGATCGCAGTATTAGAGATACTTGTCAATATTCACTTTTTTTTTATCATACAACAATTTTTATCTCTTTGTTGATGAACATTTCTGCACTGGTTGAAACACTGGCTGAAACAATTTCAGTAATGAAATTTTCTTAGATCCACATAGAACATAAAGGGTGAATTTAATATTCACTTTTATAACTATTCTGACCTTTCTATTTCTAGGCTTTTGAAAATCATGAATTTGCAACAAATTGGACGGAATTATTATAACCCAAGTGACCCAATTGATATTCCAAATCATAGGTTTGTATGAAGTGGAAAGTTTCATATTCCTTAGGCTTAATCACAAACTTTGAAAATGATACTCCAGTTTGAAATGATCAGATTTGCTACTGTGACTGTTAATAGTATCTATCACATTAAATGAACGCTTAACTTGGCTTGAATAATAATGAGACATCCCAGAAAACTTGCATTTAAAAAAAAATCACATAATTTATCTGTCACTGGGAAAGCATATATAGTTGTCCAATGCTATTAATAAGTTTGTATTTTGCTCTTAGGTAATAAAATTCATCAGTTAATGTGGTGTATCAAGATTGCAGCCTAAGTGGTTTAGGTTTCTTATAATAATTGTAGGTGCTTTCAGTTAGATTGGCAACTTTTTCAAGTCTTAGGCCAGTGTAGCAAATAGTTTAATAAAGTTAGTGTATTTATATAAGAATGGAACTTATTATAATTATTATGATATATTGAAGGTCTTGAAAAGACAAATCTTTATCTGGAACCACATAAAATCTAGAAATAAGTAAATTAACTCATTCAGAAACTTTGTACTTTAGACCCAGTTAATAAAGGTGAAAAACACAAATATGTACAAAAACACTTTTGGATATTTACAGAGGTTACTTCATGACTTGCATTTTATTTGACAGATTGGTGATTTGGCCTGGCTTCACTACTTCCATTCTTCAGTATGAAAACAACATCATGCTTTGCACTGATGTTAGCCATAAAGTCCTTCGAAGTGAGACTGTTCTAGATTTCATGCTCAATTTTTATCATCAAACTGAAGAACATAAATTTCAAGAACAAGTTTCTAAAGAACTAATTGGTTTAATTGTTCTTACCAAGTAAGACGGCTTTTTTTAAATGAAAAATCTTTTTGCAAGTTTTAAAATGTTGTAGCTTTTTAGCCAACAATGTTAGAAAGAAAATAGGGTTTAAAGTGGAGTGGTGGGAATAGCACAGAAAAGGGGGAGGGATATTTGTCACCTTTCCCAAGATCAAGTTTTGGGAACATAACTTATTTGGAAAGAACAAATATCTAATGATTATCCTTTCTAATTATTTTCTGATAGCAGTTTAGTCATTTCCCCCACCCATCTGGCATAGTCTGTAAGAATTCCTTTCCCTTTCTCTTTCAATAACATTGTATATAGCCAGGTGATTGTAAATTTTAGAGAATACATGCTGTCTAGTCTGTTTTTAATATCAGCTGTCCACATGCCATCAAATGCAGTCAGATCTTAGTCATCCCACAGGTATAACAATAAGACATACAGAGTGGACGACATCGACTGGGACCAGAACCCAAAGAGCACCTTTAAGAAAGCTGACGGCACTGAAGTCAGCTTCTTGGAGTACTACAGGAAGGTGAGGCGCCAGCACCAGTGTTATCCTCTTCATCCGAAGTATTTAGATCTCCGTGGAAATCTGAAATATCCTCACATTTTTCTAACACTTGGGTGCACATTTGGAACAAATTTTTAAAGCTGTAGATAAATATGTTTATTCAGGAAGTCACAGCATAATTCATTTTAACTCATCAGATTATTAAAATGCCTCCTTTTATTTGGTACAGTTCACATAATGACAGGTCCCCTTTTCCAGTAGAATGAAAGCTTTGAATTGAAGCATGTGGAGGACAAGTAGGTCCAATAACAGTTGGAAATATGAGTTATCAGCTTACCATATTATCTCTTATTGTGTAATTAACATTTACTTATCTTCACCTGGAGCGGTGGTTTGAACCCTCAATATTGGTTGTGCTAAATCTACTGCCTATGAGTTAACTCTTTTGATTTACATATTGGCGAAATTCGGATAGGCTTGTTTAGTTCACATAGGCTAGATCATTGGGTGATCATCAAACATTGTTTTATAAAGATTCTAGTTTTTGTCATAGTAATCACCAAATTAAAAAGATCCCCAGAGGCAAATCGCAGCAAGAACAACTACTGACTAGAAGAAAATAAAGTGTTTATATAGAAATGCATATTAACATTGTTTTAGTATTCAGAGATGAGCAGATCTGGCCCCTAAATCCCCAGAAATTTAGAAGGTCATATTCTCAGAAGGTCACATTCCATTTGATGTGCTGTTAGAAGTATAGGAAAATTATTTCTAGAAAACAGTATCAATTAAAATAGTAAAACTTATCTCTGAAGTGCTAAAACTCATCACTTATTTTCTACTGTTAGTAGGATATATCCTGTTTCTAAAAATCAGGATAAATGAGCTATTGCATATTTATATTTTGTGTGGAAAATATGCATTTACTAGTAGCCTTTGTGCTGCTGCTCTGCCGCTCTGCCGTGACTGAACGCATCAGAGCCCGCTACCGGGGGGAGGGTTCTCTGAGAAGTTGCCTGAAGGGCTGATCTTATTCTTGGCAAAATGAAAACAGGCCAGGGGTCATCTCAGCTTGATCTTCCTACTACTGTTTGCAACCTCTTTACTCCTTGAGGACTCCAACCATGCCTAACCTAGATGCTTCTGGGTGTCAGAGGTTACTGTGAGTAACAGGTTGTGGCATTTTCTGTGTTTAATAATCACTATTGGGGATGGGAGGAGTTGGTATATGTCAGCAGCAAATCTAAAGGAAGTGTCAGTTGAAAATGGTGATTTAATAAACCTGAAGCAAGGTCAGGGAAAATCTTCCCCTTCCCTGACTAGTAGTGACCATCATCTGCCAGCCCATTCTTCTGTATTTTTTTTTTCTTTTTTTACTTAAAAGCTCTGCCCTAGACCCCTACTACTGTGTGTTTAGTCCCTAGGTGATCTCCAGTCTTGGGTGTGCTCAAGCTTCCAGCATATGATATGTTAATAATTCTCACATTTCTAGCTCTAGTCCAGACATGTCTGAGCTCAACTCCTGGTAGTTCTAAGTATTTGGATGTCTCAAAGATAACCTCACATGCTGCCAACACTGAATGGATTATATTCCCGCAAGCTGGCCTCATTCAGTGTTCTTGATCAGTGCAGGGAAAATAACTTCCACAAAGGTGGAGATTTTGTAATTTATGTGCTCCCCCAGTGCCTAAGTGTAGGCACTTGGGTATTTGAATAAACAAATAAGTGATGAATAATTCAAACCTCAGATCGACCTCCATGGCTTCTCCATTGCCTTCTGTAACTCATTGCTTGTCAAATAATAGTACTCTATCTTGTTATCTGAAATACTTTCCTTTTTCTCCTTTTCATAGTGATACTATCTTTCTGGACCTTGTTTTTCTAATTTATTCAACTAGTTTCTTAGTATTCATTTATTCTGCTTTCTGATCCATTTTCAAACTCATACAAATCTGATGTTGTTTTTCTTCTACCCAAAGGAATTAGGTGACTTCCTATTCATTGCTCCTGCATCTGGTTAAGTACATTGGTCTTTATCCAGTGAGACCCTGAATGAAGCAGCCCCTGCTGCTGCTTTATCCTCGTGGCTTGTGCCCCAGCCCGACCTCCTCAGCCACCAAGGGCTCTTTCCCAGGCCGCCCTCCTTGCCAGCACTCCGCAAGCTGGGATCTTACCCTTGTGCTTCAGATCTCAGCTCAGGTGCTTTTTGAAGGGAAGACTCTGTCACAAACAGGGATAATCGGGTGTCTTGAGTAGAAATAGTAATGGAAAGGGAGTTGGGTTGAGATATTTAAAACAAGGCATTCTTAGGACTCCCTAGTAGAAATGCAGTTTTAGTAGTAAGTGGTGGTTTGGGATCGAAGATAATACCTAGACAACATTCAGCAGGAGAGAAGGGCCTTTGGAAGGGAAGATCACAGTCAGTAGATTTTAAAAAGGTTTAACAATAATGTCAAATAGAAATTAGAGTGCTGTTTCTTAGATGTAGAGAAAATGTTAAAAAGAATTGACAGGCTTTTTGTTTAGGCCCTAAGAGTATAGACAGGAAGGATCCCCAAGTTCTGTGTCATGAACTATACACTTAAGGCTTTTGGGTGAAAGAGAGTGAGAGTAGGAACACTTCTCAAATTACTGCCACAGTTCTGCCACGTGTGTCCCAAGTAAGTGATGTGATGTGAAGCGGGGAACTTATCAGACCCCTAATAAAGAAGATAGTGTGCTAAAATAAGTAGTATAGGTACATGAAGCAGAGGTCAGACATGAGTGTTTTGCTTGAAATTTTCTTGTTTGAAATAAGAAAATTAACTTTTTCCTGGATGGAAAGGAAGTCAAGAACAGGCTAGAATTTGTGGTTTCTTAATTCACAAGGGTTGTAATAGGTGGCCAGGACCTTGTCATGGGATAGGAACAAGAAATATGCAGGTACCCCTTAGTCTTGCTGTAAACAGGCTGCACATCACTGCCTGACTCCGCACCACCTCCCACTCCTGATCCGTGGAAAAATTGTCTTCCATGAAACCAGTTCCTGGTGTCAAAAAGGTTGGGTACCACTGCCTTAGTCCATTGATGAGAGACTGAGACTATGGAAATGGCCACAGTGAGGTTCCTCTTGTATGCTTAATGGAGATGTGTGATTTTATTAAATAAAAAGCCATATGGGGGTTAGGATGTTAAAAAGATCTGTCAGCAAGGTACAGGAGAAGGTAAGGAAGAGAGGGTCTTTAAGGCACAGGGCCAGAAGCTCTAGTGAGGATAACTCGTTTGAAGTCTGCCATGGTTCTAGAATTGCAGAGCTGAGCTGGAGGCCAGAGAGCTCATCTTGTAAGGACGTTGAATCACCACTGTCATGTTTTGTCACTTCACAGATTGTACAAGCATATTTTAGGCAGTGATTCCGTATGGGAAATCTTAATACTGCTTAATTGAAATTTGGCTTCTTGAAAATATGGAGTTTTCATAAGAACTTTCCTGATTAAAAATGTTCTGTAGCATAGAAACCTTTTCCCTTCCCCTATTTATGCTTATCATGAGATGGCTTTTAGGGAGAACATAAGTTCTCACTACATGTGGTTTTAGAGGAATTATGCTGTGGTGAAGACTCAGTCACACAGACTATTTCTAAACCAAAACGTCAAAGACTGAAGCCAATAGAACTGTGACTGAAAGCCAAGAATCAGAACCTTACTGTCCTTGATGATCTAAGCTTTTAGGAGAAAAGACGAGATACTCAGTAAAGCATATAAATCACAACTTGTTTTAGGAAGATTAAAAAGTGCATTTTTTAAACTTTATTTGGGAGCTGTTACCAGCCTTGCTATTGGCATCAATTCTTTATTTAAAACAAACAAACAAAAAACCTTTTTGCCCACTGAAATGTGTTACTCAAGGCATTTCGTATGAACAGTGATGCTTTCCTCTTGTGAGCAGCAATATAACCAAGAGATCACTGACTTGAAGCAGCCGGTCCTGGTCAGCCAGCCTAAGAGGAGGAGGGGCCCTGGGGGCACGTTGCCAGGGCCTGCGATGCTCATTCCTGAGCTCTGCTACCTTACAGGTACTGTTGAATTTTGTGTACTTGGAAGGAAACTGGTAGATTATTTACCCATTCTTCTCAGAAGTCCTTCAGCATTCTTTGACTCTCCCCTCTCTCAACTCCACTTCCAAAAGCGCTTTTATTAAAGCTGCTTCGTCTCCTTGGAATTCTCCTTTCATCACCACCCTACACTCCAGATATTATTTAGACCTGATCATTATTTCTTTAACCATATGCCTAAATATAAGTATATTTTATTTAAAGGTCTAACTGATAAAATGCGTAATGATTTTAATGTGATGAAAGACTTAGCTGTTCATACGAGACTAACTCCGGAACAAAGGCAACGTGAAGTAGGAAGACTCATTGATTACATTCATAAGTAAGTCATCGATTTCACTAGGACAAGGTTTCAGTATTTTCTTTAGTATTTTATGTGGGGTTTGGGGAGTGACTTCCTTTTAGGGGGAGTGACAGAAAGTAACTTTCTCCTTTAGTATTTGCAGTATTTGGGGTGGGCTTGTTCTTCATGTTTCTAAGCGAGGCTACTTCATGTTCCTCAGGAAATAATAAAGTTAAATTTTGTAGCCTGCAGCCTTTCAAATTCTTCTATTAGAAAAAAGTAACAGAAGAGTGCAATATTTTTGAATAAACCTACTTTCTGTGTTTGCTATATCAAGGGGTTTACTTTGAGGGGGAGATAGTTTGGGCATCAGAATTCTAAATTAAAGAATGCCATGAGGAGAAGCGTAGAGGTGATGAGAGAAAAATAGATTGTACTTAAGTGTCTCTAGCATTCTCACTAGGGTCTCAATCCTGAGAGAAACGTTGAAATTTATTGTAAGTTGGAGTGGATCTCTATTTGCATATATCTATTAGCTTTTGCTGTGTTTCTTTTAAGTTTAGTGGCATGTAAATATGTTAAATTTACAGAGATGATAATGTTCAAAGGGAGCTTCGAGACTGGGGTTTGAGCTTTGACTCCAACTTACTGTCCTTCTCAGGAAGAATTTTGCAAGCAGAAAAGATTCACCAAGGTGGAAAAACAGTAAGGCAGTTTTTAAAGTTGTCAATCAAGTGAGATTTGGGTCAGATCACAATAAAGCAAGTAGGAATAACCTGCTTATGTGCCACATTGGTCCTTTCCTCACCTTTCTCTTCTCCACTTGCCCTCTGTCAACTCACCAGAGCAGCCCAGGACTTCAGAAGTGGGTGTGCTCGAGGAAGAGAAAATGGGGAAGCACTAGAGACTATGGAGCCTATAGCTTGGTCCTCACAATAATCTGTAAGACTTAGCTAAAAGGTGGCTTAATGTTTTTTCAATAACCTGAGTTACTTTAAGGTGTTGAATTCTTCTAACTATCTGATTGGGTTGATATTTTGCCACTAAAGTAATCTTTTACATGGAAAACTCCTAATTTGATTGGCTTAATTTTTGCCTGGACCATTTGTTTGTAGAGGTAATATATTAAAAATTATGTCTTTTATAAATAATCTTCAGAAAAGGAAAAGCAAGTATTCTAAGATATTTTTTATGTAATTGAAGCACTAAGTGCCAAAATATAAAAAATAATTAACATAAAACTACCCTTCCTGCCTTCTAAATGTTTTATGAAGAAAAATTTAACAATGTAACTTAATATTTTGATCGCAGTTATTTTTATTATCTCCTGTAGAAATAATAAAAATATATATCCTCGTATTAGGGGTCAGGGAAGTGGGCAGGACTCATAGAAGACACTGGGTTTCTCCTCTGTGATGACTGGCGCAAGGGTGCTGTGCCTTGAGTTTGTGTTCACTTTCTGCCTTGCTGTTGTATGTTTTGAAGCTTGCTTTTAGCATCAAACACCTCAGTCAGGTTGCTTAACTTTCAAAGCCTTATTTTTTATATCTTCATCATGAAGAAAATAACAGCTGTCCTTACAAGATTTTAGAAAAGATTAAGGAGAATGCAATTAAAGCACTTAGGAAAATACCTGGTACAAGTAAGCACTCAAGTAGTAGCTTGCCAATATATTTTAGATAAAATTGCCATCATCCTTCGGATACATTTTTGTGTCTTTTTCTCCCACGGAAGACATTTTTTATCTGTCGCTCTAATTCAGATGTTTAAGTAGTACACTAAGTTTCTAAGTATGCCATGGTAGAATTATTGAAGACTTTTTGGCTTGATTACTGAGAACTTACAATGGAATTTACAGTGTCTCTGAACTTTCTTCTAGTTTGATTACAATCCACAGTTTGCAGATTGGTCAAAAGAAACAAGAGGTGCACCGTTAATTAGTGTTAAGCCACTAGATAACTGGCTATTGATCTATACTCGAAGAAATTATGAAGCAGCCAATTCATTGATACAAAATCTGTTTAAAGTTACACCAGCCATGGGTATACAAATGAAAAAAGCGATAATGTAAGTTTATCAATTCATTTCTACTTTGAAAGTTAATTAGCAGTCATTTGGAGAGTGTGGGAACTCAAAAAGTGATGGAGCTACTTAAAACAGTAACTAGGTTCCCTTAGTTTAAACATTTTATATGGTTCCCTATAATGCTAATAAACAGTATTATATTTTAACAACTAAGAATCGGTGGGAGAAAAGATCAATTAGGACTAATTCTCAAATGTATGTTCTTAAACTATTTCCATTGCTTATATTAGAAACAGCCTTTTGCTTAAATGGCTATTGTTAGTGTTTGATTTTATACAGAAACGTTTCATGTCCTGTAATATATAGGAAAATGTTTATGCATGGTATATTCTTTGTCACTTTTCCTGAATGTTGGATTATGTACTTCCATTCCAGGATCGAAGTGGATGATAGAACTGAAGCCTATTTAAGAGTCTTACAGCAAAAGGTTACATCAGATACCCAGATAGTAAGTAGTTAATTGATACATAGGCAGTTTTCAGTGACGAGATCTTTCAAAGGGACATTTGTAAATCTTGGAATCTTAAGTTCATTTTCCAAATGTTATAATTAGGTTCCCAAACTAACCACAAAATATATTTTGTTTACATAAAGTAGCTAAATTAATGCTAGCTTTAGTTGTGTGCTTAGGAGCTTGTTATTGTGCTCTGCAAAAGGCATGGAAGGGCTGGAGAAAAACAAAGCCATCTTCAATTTATTCAGACTCAAAGGCTTTAATTATTCCAGAAAATTTGGAAAAAAACAGGCATAAAAGTAAAAGCCAGCTCTTAGTTCAGCACACATGTAAGTATAATTGTATAATTAAATAGAAACTTCCTGGACAGTCTGGTATAACATCTGTCTCAGTAAGTGGGCCAGCCCTGGTAAACATGAACCTCACAAGTTTATAGACTTTAGTGGGCGTCCAAATCACCCAGAGAGTTTGGAAATATAGATGGAACCACTCTCCTAAGCTCTTTCACCTTTTGTCCTTGAATGTGCTGTTGTGTCTTTTGCCCATCCATCCAGGTGAGTGAGCGATGCCTTGGAGAAGGTGAGGAACCAAATACTCCTGTTTGTGGAGTCTCACCGTGTAGTGTGTGTTTATGGGAGGTACAGAGGGTCAGGGACTGGAGATGAGGGCAGCCACTTAAGGTGGATGATTTTTATCTATAATCTGAAATTTCAGGTTTCTAGGTCCAATTTTTGGCTTTTTGTTTGTTTTTGTTTTAATCTGTAGCATAGTCATTAAGAGTATAAACTGCAGTCAAATCCCTGGGTTCATGTTCTGGCTCAGCCATTTGTGTGGGCTTTGGGCAAGTGCTTCTGGTTTTATTTCCTTCTCTGAAAACAGTTTGGTGGTAATGATAGCAATAACAGGGAACCTCCTTCATGACACTTCTGAGGTGAAATGGCATCATTATACCTGGTGCTCCATTTTGTCCCCAGAATTGTCCGTGGACTGCCTAGGAAAGTTTATAGTTTGATCAGATTCTCAAACCAGAGCTTAAAAGTTTAAAAGTTATGCTCCTAACTGAATCATAAATTAAAACGGGAAAATCTTGTATTTGTGCACCTATCAATGATCACTAACTTGTGTTGCCCTGTTCCCTATCTCTAAATTAGTCCAAGCTGGTCACATAAAGCATATTTAAGTTATAGAATTTAAATCGTATTCAGTTTCAAGTGACATAGTTTGCTTAACATGATTTCTTTCCTTTATGAGCATTTGTCATTTGGTTGAATATAATGAGCAGTGTCTAGAAGTTCTTACTGTCATACCAGTTGGCTGTATGGCAGAAATGAATAGTAAAGTAAATGGCAGTGCCCGGCATTCATACCTCACAGCTGGGCCTGGTTTCCTGTCCTCTCCCTTGAACTTAATCAGTTCCCTAATTCTTTGTAATGAGGGCATTTTGTTTGTTTTTAGGTTGTCTGTCTGTTGTCAAGTAATCGGAAGGACAAATACGATGCTATTAAAAAATACTTATGTACAGATTGCCCTACCCCAAGCCAGTGTGTGGTGGCCCGAACCTTAGGCAAGCAGCAAACGGTCATGGCCATTGCTACAAAGATTGCCCTGCAGATGAACTGCAAGATGGGAGGAGAGCTCTGGAGGGTCGACATGCCTGTGAGTTTTAATTAACTGGTAGATACACTTTTAAAATTGATACTTAAGAAAAATTGGATTTACTCTTCAAATGTTGCTAGTACTCTGGCATCTAAAATTATAATATTTGTTATTAAAGCTGAAGCTGGCGATGATAGTTGGCATCGATTGTTACCATGACACCACCGCTGGACGGAGGTCAATTGCAGGATTTGTTGCCAGCATCAATGAAGGAATGACCCGGTGAGTGAGGCTGGGCAGCTGTGGGTGACGGTGAGACAAAGGCCACAGAGGACTAGAGCTGGAGCTGGTGTCTGGGGGCAGGAGGTGCAAGAGCAGGGCTCATTCTTTATGCTGCTGGTTTCTCTATAGTACCCACCAAAAAACTTAGAAAAGTTATTATCACCTACCCTACCCCTTCATTGGCCTTAATTCTGTAGTATTCAGACTGCATTTCAATTTATTTTTAAAATATTGTATTAGAGGGTACATCTCATTAAATGCGACCATCTCTAAAAACTTCTTTAATAATTTTTAGTGGTCACTGAAATGTAGTTTCAAATTTTCAAGTAGAAAAACCACTTGAGTTTACCCGGTCACTTGTATTTCAACACAGTAAAATTATTTTTCAATGATTTTCTTGGAACTAAGGGAATTGCTAAGAATAGGAATGAATGAAAATGGAAAGGTTTATTAGTTAGCATTACTAATGGGTGTGTTTCAAGGTCTTCTGTCTTTTGGAAGAGTGAAATATATGTTGAATAGTTTCTCAAGAGCATCCCAGTGAGTGAGTGTACTTCTGTATGTATTTGGGTGTAAACTAGGTAGCATCTCTGGGTATCATGGTTTACATTTTATTTTCTCTCCAGCAGATGGAATCATAGTGTTGACTTTTAATTAAAGAAAACTTAGTTTGTGATGTTGATAAGAGATACAGCCAGGGTTGCTGCATCTTGCTGTTTCTATTTAAGGTTTCATAAAGTATTCGAAGATGTTAGCAGATGTCTTTAAAGGAAATTACAAAGATGACACATTGCTAAGAGTGAAATATAGATTAATTCAGAAAGGAAAAACCTGTAGACAATTGCATTGTCACCCTAGTTGTGTTTTTCTCCAAATAGCTGGTTCTCGCGATGCGTATTTCAAGATCGAGGACAAGAACTGGTGGATGGACTCAAAGTCTGCTTGCAAGGTTAGTCTCCTGAAGCTTTTCCATTATGGTCTCTAAACTGGGGTCTTTAAGAAATTAATCCTAAGAGCTAAGTTACTGAAAAATATGCCCAGAATTTGGGAAAAACACACCATTTGTGTTGTAAGCATGAATTCATTTAAAACTTCTCTGGCTTTCTTTCAGCTGCTCTGAGGGCTTGGAATAGCTGCAATGAATACATGCCTAGTCGAATTTTTGTGTATCGGGATGGTGTAGGAGATGGTCAGCTTAAAACGCTGGTTAACTACGAAGTACCACAGTTTTTGGATTGCCTAAAATCTGTTGGTAGGGGTTACAAGTAAGCATGCAAATTGTAAAGCATTTTCTCTCGTTAAAGCTACACCTTTTTATCTTTCAAATTAGTGTCACAAGATAAAGAGGTAAGTGGGAACCTAACTTGATGGGGACAGCAGGGCTTTTGCAGTAATGGGAGGGGCAGAGGAATGCTTTTGTCAGGGATTTTTTTTCATAAGGGAGAGTCTGGGTTGGCTGCTAGGGTAGTGTCATTCCTTCAAGGAACAGGACATTAGGACCCCCATTGCCAGTCCTCTGCCGCCTTTCTCACCTGAACCCTTGGAGTGCAGGTATGTGATGATTCCATACACGCATAGGCATCCACAGAATTGGTTACTGGAGTAAATATTCCAAATAGTCTTAACTTACTGAATACTTGTTTCACTTCCTTGTGGACTTGACTTATAATGTACTTCATCAGTAAGATGATTGGCAAGTGTCTAGTCTCACAGGAGGAGATGGTTTTACTTTCTCCTCTTAGATATCGTGGACAGCGAAGCACGGTGCTGTCTGTATCTGAGTGCCGCACTTGCTGTCCTTCGTAAACCGTCGTGGCTTTTGCCTTCCTCTGCTCTCCCAGAGATACGACCATCAGTGCCAGGGAACAGTAGAATGCATGCCATTTCCAGACAGCTGTTCCAATAAGTGCATTGTTTCACTTTCCTATTTCTCTTTATCAGATCTCTCAGCGATTTGAGATCAGGGATGTTGTAGTAAGGGCTAAGTCCATACTATTAATAGATTCAAAATTTGCAGATTTGATTTTTAAGATTATTTTGAAAATCTTGGAAGCTTGTTTGTGTGTGCTTACACGTGCATATTTAAACACTGATTATTCTTGCCAGGCCTTTTCAGTCAGCATTTTGTATCACTCTAGAGATTAGGGATTTTGAAAGCCATTGGCCATACCCGGTGCTTGGTCTGATTTGACGTGGTGTGTGGGGTCAGCATCAAGAGCGTGCTGCTGCTTTCTAGCTAACCAGTCGGAGGGTGCTTCTAAGTCATCTCTGGCCAAGTTGTAAAAGACCCCCTCCAATAACTTTATCCTAGACATTTTTAATGAGGTTTTATGCTATTAAGTTCTCAGAGCAAGTCAGGGGTGTTTTTATCTTTCTTGAAATAGTTGTGTTTCAGATTAAAGGCTTAAACATTTTTTAATATTTTGAAAAGGAATATTAATATTGTCTAGCCCCTTAAAACTCTTAATGCTTCTGTTTTTCTCAAATAGTGCTTTTGTTTGTTTTGAGGTTTTTTGTAAGCCTTATTTTATGTTTCTGTTAGATTTTCTGTCAGCATGGGGAGTTATGGCATGGCCACAGGCAGCAGAGGAGGGTCTAAGATGGACTGCTGCTTTCTTAGTGTTCTTTCCTACCACTCACTACCTGAGCACTCAGCATTTTCTAGTCTTCGTTGCCTTTTTCTCATACCCAGAGTGAAGGAAATTTTCAAGAAGTGAAGAATGGAGGTATCAGTGCAAGGTCATCTTATTCCCTTGAGCTGGATTTTTGGACTACTGGTAGTATACACTGTAGGCCTTGCTGGGGCTGCATCTCTTGTTCTTTGAGTCCTTTGGGTTTGAATCCCAGAAGGACTGGCAGAAATGGCTCCTGAAAAGGAGATTCTGGCCCCAGTGAGTGAGTCCCTGTGAACAGTCATCCTCGTGTGCAGTATTGAGCCTGGTGTCGCTGGTGGGGTGCACCTGCCAGCTGCTTTAGCTAATAGGAATGCACTGTGGCAGGGAAGGGGAACCCAGATGGATTGCTTGGGCTGACACATAACTGTTGCATGAAGTTGACTTCACATTGCAAGTTGTGCTGTTATCTGGTGGCAGGAGAGATTCATGGTCAAGAGCAACGTGTCTTAATATCAGAGTGGGGTTGATCCCAATTTGCCTTCATTTGTGGAATAGGGGAAACAATTAAGGTGTTGAAAGGAATAAATGGAATGTGTGTAATGCACTTCACACAGGATCCAGTAAGCACTCAATAAATGGTAGACAGTTCTTCCAGAAAAAAACTTCAAATTGTATATAAAACACCTGAGAATTATTCCTCACTTAAGAAATGCAAAGCTTGGATTAAATATTTGTAGTTGTCCTTAGAAGCACAGTGTGTGCTTTTAACTTGAAATGTTGATTTTAACATTTAATGTTGAAATGTTGACCTGCATGAGTAGAAGATATTTCTAAAAGTGTCCTTTGTTTATTTAAGTAAAATCCCTTTCCTATCCCCTCTATATTTGGCTACTACTACCATGAAGGAGCTGAATTTGGTTTATCATTGAACAAAAGTTGCCATTCTGGGCCTTTTGACCATTAGTCTAGGCAGCACACTCTATCTACCCTGCTTAATCCTCACTGAAAAACATCAGCAGAATTACTGAGTCAGACATTACTAGGTCCCTACTCTGTGTGGAATGCTCTGCCTCCCAGTGTTTGGAATCGAGTGCATCTGTGCTCTTAAGCAGCTAAGGCTGTAGTTGGAGAAATGGAGGTGCTGATACTTGTGACATTGATCAGGTGCTTACTCCCTGCCAGTGCTGTTCTGAGTGCCTTACCTATGCTAATTCATAGATTCCTAAATGGATTGTGTGTGCACAGGTGTGACTGTCTCAAAGGGACTTGAAATGAACCTTTAAGAGGATGGTAGAAGAGGATGTGGAAGGTTCCCAAGCAGACCACACATGGCTGATTCCAGGGCTGCCCTGGGGTCTGCACAAAATGTCTTTTGAGACTCCAGTGAAATATTAACCACAGAAATCGTTATTCCTCCCAAAAAGATCTATTTGTATTTTTTATATAAATATATATATATATATCACCTGATATATTGTGAACTGGTAATTTTGAAGAGCACTGGATTAGACTGTGAGATTACTCAAATCAACTTACCTTTCAAAGAATCTAGAGTTAATATTATATTTTCTACATAGTAGAAAATGCTCATTGAAGAGTGTTTTAAATTGTGAATTTTGAAAACACACGGGATTTAACATTTTGGCATGATAGGTGTGTAATGTATTTGGTCTGTGGATAAACCATCTGCATGACCTTGTGTCACAGGGCACATTTGTGCCGTTTGGTTTTCCTCCCACCATTTATTCCTGGTCCTCACTCCTGTTGAGAGGAAGATGCTGATCATTCTTCCACGACTTGGATGGATGACATGCCTGAAGAGATGTTTCTTTTCAATTAGGTATAAGAATGTCTGAATGTTTAAGTGCTCTGAGAATATGACCAACTAAATGTGGTTACTTTCATCATCCTCTTTAAGCCCAAGACTAACGGTAATTGTGGTGAAGAAACGAGTAAATGCCAGATTTTTTGCTCAGTCTGGAGGAAGACTTCAAAATCCACTTCCTGGAACAGTTATTGATGTAGAGGTTACCAGACCAGAATGGTAAGTTCTGTATGAACAGATGAAAATTGTTTTCTCTTTTTTGTTTGTTTTGAGGATGGCCTCTATACTAATTTTAATATGTTTACTTTTTTATTTCTTATATTTCTTATAAATACTAAATTCTTCAGTTCATTTTATCTAACATTATTACTAGGGCCCATGAATTCTTAGTGTCTGAAACTGTGAACAGAAGCGTCTGAGTGCAGTTTTTCTTTCGGGGAAGAGGATTATTTTCTGTGGTATTAACTATACATTGAGAGGTTAACAACTGCCTCTGTAGATTGCTTTCATGTTTTTTTACATATGGAACCTCATCCACAGATTGTTGTTTTCTAGAAAAAGTGTTTAGATCTGTAATGCACTTACTTATCCAAAGGTCAATGAGTTCCATCTGAGACACAATTGCAGATGAGAAGATGGCTTCTGAGCAAGCCAGGCTTCTGTGTGTAGCCTGGAGCCTCACTCTGCAGGGACAGGATGAGAGAGACAACTAGGACTTGCAGGGCACCGGCAGGCACAAGGTCATGGTCTCAGTGGCACACAGGGTTCAGTAGTAAAGTCATGACACTTGGCTCATTTTTAGTGAATTCCTCAAAAACCCTTTTGTGTGGGGAGGTGTGTAGTGCAATGACCCCTGTTCATGACGGCAACTCCTCAGACAGTCTATTCATGCTCACCTCATGAGAGCGAGTAGTTAGCATGATTCTGTTTTTATATGTTCTAGAACCTTGTGAGGAAGACAACTTTAATCAGGATAAAGTGTCAGACTAGGTGCAAAGTTTTATATATGGGACACTTTTCCCATATGAACCTTGGGAACATGAGGTGTTACTATACTAAATTTATGTGGACAGATGACAATAAAATACAGATCTTAGCTTCATCTAGTAAGCTCTGTTATTTGAAAGTGGATAGAAATTTTTATTTTGGAATACATTACCTTGGATTTCTGTCTTTGTCTGAGGCAGATGTTGGTTAAGGTGTTGGTTCAGAAGGGTTCCTAACCTATCGGGGAAAACTGGCTAGGGAGACAGAACAAGGCTGAGGTACTACATAGCCCTTCATTTCGCAGGATTCCTTTTAACCATTCAAAATGACTCCCAGTGCTTTCTAACATTACCTCTACCAATACCAAGGTCCAGATGTAGCATTGACCTGGAGACAATAACTGCCTTAAACAAATCGGGTAAAATCCAAGTTGAATTATGAAATATGAAAAAATACTTTTTACTAGATGCTGTTTAAAACTTGCTGATGCTATTCAAACACTTGGAGAAATCCACTTTAATGAATACGAGTTGTTTTTAATTACCAGCACTTTGCATGATATGTGCTTAAATTGGGAATTAGAGTTTAGATTCTAGCTCTGCTGTGATTTCTCTTTTATTTTTGGACAAGTCATTTAACATTTCTCATCCCCTCATTCTAAAAAATAACTGTAGAGTCTGTAGTAGATCAATTCTGATTTTCTAATTTTGTTAGTTTTGACAGTTATAATAAATTACAGAGTTAACTTCCTTATATCTTTATCAGGTCAAATTACAATATCTCTGGATTGATATTTTTATTCATACTAAGAAAATATCTAATGTTATGCTCTTTCATGTGTGTACTACACTTGGCCCTCCATATCTGTGGGTTTCCCAACTGTGGATTCAACCAATATTTGAAAATATTTGGAAAACAATTGCATCTGCACTAAACATGTACAGACTTTTTTCTTGTCATTGTTCCTTAAACAATACAGTAAAACAACTATTTACATAGACTTTATGTTGTATCAGGGATTGACTGTGGGAGGAGGTATGTAAGTCATAGGCAAACACTACCCTCTTTACATCAGGGACTGGAGCACCCTGGATTTTGGTATCCACAGCGGTCCTCGAGCCACTCTCCTGGCAGTACTAAGGGATGACTGTGCTCAGTTTTTGTTCTTCCATTTGGCCCTATACTGGTTCTGTTTATGTTCTTTCATGTTCCCTTCCATTCAAAGATTAATCCTTAATGATAAAAGTTAATTATATTTTTATTGAATAACCATTGGAACAAGCAAGAAGGGAAAAGGTTCCGTGGTAAAAGCATATTGGGAGAAAAATGCTCCCTGAAACTAGACTCATTCATTTCCCCACAATTACTATTTCAAGAGTCTCTGTTGATGGCTCAGTCACATCCTTCAGGTGTGGAGGGGAAACAAGAACATGCTACGTGCGCCGTAGTAATTAGCAGCATATCAAATGTTTGGTTGTGCTCTGAAGCATCATGACAAATATTTAAAGTCTAGTAGTTTTTATTACAAACATCTTTTACACATAAGCAGTCCCAAATGCTTCATGAATAACATGTTCTGGACTTCAAGGAAGCACATTACATCTTAAGAAAAGATTAGGTTACAGCAGTGCACAAGGTCTTTTCACTGTAAGAAACTTGAATCATCTTAATTTTAGCTTTGGAAAAGGCAAGGCTTATATTCATGTGTTTCTGTGATTCCAGGTATGATTTTTTCATCGTGAGCCAGGCTGTGAGAAGTGGTAGTGTTTCTCCCACACACTATAATGTCATCTATGACAGCAGTGGCCTGAAGCCAGACCACATACAGCGGTTGACTTACAAGCTCTGTCATGTCTATTATAACTGGCCAGTAAGTATTTTTATTTGTTGATGTTTATTCACATCAATGAGATTTGCTTTTCAAAATGAAGTTGCTATGGTTTAAAAGGCTTTTAGAGTTAATACTGAGATTTGCGATTTAAAGAAGCTAAATTTAGAGTAATAGAACCTTTTTTTCCTTCCACCAAAGGGTGTCATTCGTGTTCCTGCTCCTTGCCAGTACGCCCACAAACTGGCTTTCCTTGTTGGCCAGAGTATTCACAGAGAACCAAATCTGTCACTGTCAAATCGTCTTTACTACCTCTAACCTACAGAAGAAGACAAGATGTAGCTGTTTTTTCTTTTCAAAATTAAAACTTTGGGATTTTGTAAGCTTTTATTTTTTTAACTGTTATCTTTCTAGATGAAACTTGGGCAGGGAATTAGATCTAAGAGTTTTATTTCTAACATTGCTATTCACTGGCATTCTTATAGGTAAAAATTAAGATTTTATATTTTATCTTGTTTGTTTCTCATAAATAAGTATGTTGTGAGGATTTTTTTTGTTTTGAAAAAATGGAAAAGTACTTTGTATTATAAACAGGCTCTCAAAATAGTTGAAAAGTGGGGATTTTTCTTGAAAGTACTTTCAGGAGTGAGCAAGTCCTGCTTAGAAACCTATATTAACTTTGTTTTTTAAATATTTATTTTGAATTGAAAGAGAAGGCATAAAGTAGGATGCTCACTGCAATGGTAGGTAGGCTTTTATTTGGGTATTTGATATCTCATATTTTAAAGATCAAAACTACCAATAAATAACCCAAATATAAGATATAAGGGGAAATATGCTTATTTTTATTTCTTTTGTGGGGCTAGATGGTCTGGGGGTAAAAAAAAAAAAAGATAGTTGAAAAGTTTTAAATTTCTGTCAAAAGAAACATTTTAAGACTCTTTAACAAAACAGGCCAGTATTGAAGCTCTATATTAAAATTACTATTTATTTTGCTTTGCCACTAGGACACAATTCTATTTGTTATAAAATAAAATTGATTGTTATCTTACTCGAATAACAGTGTAGTTTTTGTTTTTACTCAAAGTATGTGCATTTTCTTTCCATGTAATTTTTAAAACAAACAAAAGAATATGATTCCATTTATAAAAGCTAAATTAGTGTTACTTATGATCTTTAACGTCAGAGAAAAATTCTGTTAGGAAATGCTGCTGCTGCCTGCAATATTTATAGTATGAGAATGGGTATCCATACTCATTGCCGTGTAAGGAAACGCAGATGAAGAAGTCTGTTGTGAAGTTGGTAATTATAGCTATTTACATCTACATATTTATAGTAATTATCAGGAACTTTTACAAAAAGCAGGCATGAAAATTAATGAATTGTAAGGCATGAGAACACTTTTAAACATTGCTTACAGATGTCATGAATGTAAGCATTGATTGTGATACACGAGCCCCTGGGACTGTGATTTAAACTAATGCAGCTCAATAAAGTTAGTTGTCTCACATTATTGTACTCAGTCTCATTGTATAAATACCTTTTGGGTTTAGCCTTATTAACATATTATGAATGGAAATCATTTTATTTTCCTTTTAGTTTTTTGTGCTAATAATTGTTAACGTTGTTCTGGGCTAGTAGCCCAGGCTCCTTAACCTTTTCAACTTATAAGCACTAGAAGAAAAGAAACACAGGAGAATATGACCTTTCAGAAGAATGCCAAAGACAAATATTTCAATGATAAAAGTTGCTAAAGGTTGCCACAACTTTAAGAAGGAGTATAAGGAAATCTAATCAATACAACTGAAAAGATTAATTTGAGGTATGAGTTTTTATTTATGGATTTTTATAGCCAGTCAGTAATTTAAGTCATCAAAATCTCACTTTTAGTAGGTTTTAAGCTCTACCTTACAGATAAGGGGCTTTAATGTCTTTAGAATCATAAAAAAATTCATAAATTTGATAATTCTGGAAAAGTTGCAGTTGTCTAGAGCCCCTCACTAGATCAATACAGACTTAGTTGCAAGGGACAGAAAACCTACTCAAATTATTTTAAGCCAAAAGAAGTACTGATTGGCTTTCTCGTCATACTAGGTAAATGCTTCCCAAATTTAATCTTTTTTTTATTTCATCATATAATGGGGGTACAAATATTGTTAGGGTT
>VBSM01000883.1:653367-692783 GCA_008086735.1 Cheirogaleus medius | reverse complement strand
TTTCCGTTGCCCATTTCTTGATGGGATTGTTTGATTTTTTCTTGTTAATTCAAATTTAATCTGTTAAGAAACACCTGGTTTGTTTTGTATTAACAGACTGCTGGGTTCCAAACCAGACCTAGGAATCAGGCTCTGAGAGGAGAGGCCAGGTGAACAGTCTATTAAACACATCCTAGGTGATTTGTCAGAGGATTTCGGCAAAGGCTAGTTGAGAAGGTGTATAAGGTCTAGTATCTATCCTGGTTCTGCTCTGCTTTGGTTTTAATCAGATAGACTTCCTATGTGCAGTGACAAAAGATGGTTAACACAAAGTCCAGGTTTATGTCTCAGCATCACCCCTATGAAAACAACACCCCTTCCACAGTAGGCACAGCGAAACCCAGGCTGTCTATGCATCTTGAACCTGAGGGATGCCCTGCTCTGATAGGCTGGGCCTGACTCAGGTATGCAGCATACCTTGGAGTATTGGGTAGGACAATGAGGCTCTTCTGGAGTTGGTAAAGGGTTGGCTCCCCAAAGGACATGCATGTGCTGCAACCAGAAGGCAGAGTGGACAGGGAAACACAGTGGGTGTCTGCTAAACTCATTCAAGGTGAATCAACTTATGGAAGAAGTGACAATTCCACTTGTCCCTAGAATAACAATTACACAGAGCACCATAAAGGAATTCATTGCAGCACTTGCAAAGAACAAGGCAAAACTGAGTGAAATCCAAGTTTCTTCCTTAAAATGGGAAGTATGCACCTGAGTTTGACTTCTGAGCATTTTAATATTAAACACACTGACGTCAAGTGCTCCCCGCAGTTCCTGAGGGAGCCGCTGAGTTTGGTGGGATGGTTCTGCAGAAGTGCATCACTATGGGAAATCCATCTACTTTTTTCTGGGTATATAGGACTTTTTCCTCAAGGTCCAAAGATGTGCCACTCATTGAAGTTTTTATATTAATATTTAGTAATTTTACATGTGTTCCCTAGAGCCAAAAGGAATTTTGTCCAAATGCTCTCCTTCTGAAACTGCTGTTTACAAATTGTGACATCTCTGGTTCTCCCCTCAGAGTCAAATAGTCTGTTTTAAACAGCAGTTTCATTCTGATGCTCTATGAATCTTCAGATATTTTGTATATTTTTAAGTAAAGGTTTGTGCAATTGATATTGTCATTATTCAGATACGAGGTTTAGTTCTGTTCATATTATTCCAAACCAATCATTTTAAAAATCTATTTCTCTAAAAAGAGAAATTGTACAATTGTCAAGCAATCTCAAGTCAGTAGGGAGTTTTCATGCACTTGTAGTAAGATGACTCCTCTCTGGGCCACAATTCACAGGAGGCCAGGGTGCCTCTGTGCTCCAAGTGATTCGCCCCCACCTTTGTTGCCATAAGTCAAGTGGGTGCCTAGAGGTCTGCTTCGATAAGCCCCAGCTGACTCCCTTCACCTGTCGGAGCCTCCCGACTTACGTGCCTGGGGTGCAGGTTTTTGTGTGCACGTACATTTTCAGCTCCTTTGTATAAATACCAAGGAGTGCGGTTCCGTATGGTAAGAGTGTGTTTGGTTCTGTGAGGAACTGCCAGACTGTCTTGCAGAGTTGCACTTCGCGCTTCTCCGTCATCGGTGCAGGAGGGTTCCTGTTGCTACATGCCTTTTCGTACACTCGCTTGCCACCTCTGTACCTCTTTGGTGAGGTATCTGTTAAGGTCTTTGGCCCATTTTTTAATTGGGTGGTTTCCTCATCGTTGAATTTCAAGAGTTCCTTGTATATTTTGGATAATAGCCCTTTATCAGATATGTCTTTTGCAAATATGTTGAATCTTCTTTTTTAAAAAATAGGTTAGGTGGCACTGCGTATGGCAGCAATTGTTAATAGAATGAAGTTTGGATAAAACTGCTTTGGGGGATTTAAGTTTGTTAACAAGGCTTACCAGGCTCTGCCTGATCTGGATCAACCTGCATTTCCAATTGTCACTTTCCCATATGGACCTCAGTCCCAACCACACCAATCCACTTGCAGCTCCCAAGATATTTGTGGTGCCAGCCATCTCCTGGGCTGCGTCCTGGACGGGGTCTGCCTTGACCTGCCCACAGCCCAATTCTTCTCCCTGCTGCATCAACTCACACCTGCCTCCACAAGCCCTCTCTGGCCTCTTCCTACCAAACCAAGCTGTCCAGGGGCTGGGGCTGTCTTGACCCCAGCTGTAGCGCCATCCTCTACACTTTCAAACTGCTAAGTTGGAAAGGAAAACAATTTTGAGTAGTAACTTAGGCTTGTTAGGAGTCATCAGCAAATGATTTGCGGGGCCAGGTGTCTTCATACCTTCTACAGTGCTGGGCTAACCAGCTTCAGTGTCCTCTCCTCTCTCCCAGCTTTGTTTTCTACCCTCGGGGGTTTGTATCACTTAATTGTTGTATTGGGCAAAAACCAAGTCCAATTTTCCCTTAAGTTCTACATGGTTTAAGTTAAATAATGTAGAAAGGCCAAGTTTAATGTGCTTTTTTTAAAACCAATTTTAGTAGTACAGATTTTTTGAAAGCTAAAGTAGTAAAGGAGTGTATGCATAGTTGGCTGGATAAATTATTTAAGTATATTTTGGGAGCTTTATTTCACAAGTTAGGTGTAAATTAAATTCTCTTTTCCATGATGACTCAACAGGATAGATAGCAAGCCATCTCAGTTCCAGACTGTGCAGCTTTAGTACGTCAAGGCTTTACTGTTACTCAGCGTGAAAGTTTCTTAATCTAATTAAGCCACAGTAAGTCTACCAGTTTTTATTGAACTGAAGATACGTAAGCAGATTTTTTTTTTTTTTTTTTTAGAGACGGGGTCTCGCTCTTGGTCAGGCTGGTTTCGAACTCCTGACCTTGAGCTATCCACCCGCCTCGGCCTCCCAGAGTGCTAGGATTACAGGCGTGAGCCACCGCGCCCGGCACGTAAGCAGATTTGCTATTCCTCTTGTATGACTTGAGTTCTACGAGAAGCACATGCCAAAGGGGAGCTTATCTCCTTGAGGGGAGCATTAATTTGGCTGGAGCCTGCAGGCAGTATCTGGGTAGAGTGCAAATTAAGGGACATCCCTGCTGAGACCAGGATTAGCATAGGTAACTGGGAATTCTGACAGCAAACCAGAGCCCCGTCTCGGATTTCCTAGGGACAGAATATCTGCATCTTTGTTGTGGAACTTGCAGTTGCCATGATCTGCTACCAGGTACAAGAAAGCGCAAGTGAAATGTCTCTGACTTCCCTCTAATGAACCGGTGGAGCTTCTTGCAGAGAATTCCAGGCTGTGCGGTCAGGGATCCTCCCCAGATTCCTTTGTGGTAGCTCAGCCCAAACTGTCCACACCTCCCATCCTATATCGGAGTGCTTTTTAATGCACACAGCCAAGACAAAAATGCAGATGCACCCAATACTAAACACACAACTGTTGGCTGGTTCTTGGGAATCTATTGTTATGCGGTTTTAGAAATTTACGTAGTTTTTGTTGAAATGTTTAGCCTGTGATAAGGCTTATTTACTTTAACATGTGCTTGATACAGGAAAGTAGACTAGGGTCCAGCCTGAAGGCCAAGTGGGTTCCTGGCTTTGCACAGGAAAGAATTTAAGAGCGAGCTGACAGAGTAAGGCAAAAAGCAAGTTTATTGAGGTAAGAAAAGAAGAAAAATGTGGCTGCACCATAGACGGAGCAGCAGCTCCCTCAGAGCAACAGACAGTAGCACTTTGTGAGTTTCTGGGGCCTTATTTTATTACCTTCTATTTCATTTTATGTCAAGTGCAGGGAGGATTATTCATAAGATTTCTGGGAAAGGGTGGGGAGTTCCTGGAACCAAGGATCCCTTCTCTTTTTAACCCATATAGGGTAACTTCCAGGAGTTGCCATGCATTTGTAAACTGCCATGGTGCTGGGGCAAGTTTCTTTTAGTAGCGAATGCTTCATAAGCAGGGTGTAATGAGCAGCGAGGGTGACCTGCAGTCATCTGTCATGGCCGTCTTGGTTCTAGCTGGTTTGGGCCCGTTTCTCCACCACCTCCTGTTCTCTCGGAGACCTTGGTTCCAGCCTACGACTCCTTATGGAGCAGGGCCTGCTGGTCCCTGTCTCATGCTTACGATAGAAGTTATGTTTCACTGTAGAAACTTCTGGATATGCAAAGTGAAACAAAATCCATAGTCTCACTGTGCAGAAACGGCATTCTTTCAACCTTCTTTTTTAATTCTATAGATGTGATATGCTTTTGTGTTTACAGAAATTTAATCATACTATTCCATAACTTCTTCATATAAAATTATCATGATCATCTTTTGTGTGATTAAAATGTCTCCCTTTTTAAGGAGAGCATAGTCTTCCAAACTAAAGATATTCCATAGTCTATTTAATATTCCTCCACTGCTAGAAATTTAGGCTCCTGATTTTTACTTTTACTTTTATAAATATCTCTTTGGTGAACATTACTTAATAACTGACAGTATAATCCCGTAGGTACTCAAGTGAATGAGATAGTAACCCTCAAATGGGTATCTGTGGAATGTACATTGACTACTATCCTTTTAGCACTTTGTTTTGCTGCAGTGACCTTTTCCATTGTGTTCAGGAAAACTGATTTGGGGAAAGAGCAAGTAGATATATTTTATACTTGTAGTTAATGAAATCTGGTTCACTTTTTCAGTTTGTCCAGGTTTTAAGGGAAGCTAAACTCTAGCCACCTCTAACTGATACCTGCTCCCAGGCACAGGCCAGGCAAGGATGCTGGACATCAGCACACAGACTGCTCCACCTGCATGGACAAAGCTGCCCTGCCAGAGATGGCACAATAGTGTGTCTGCCATAAAACAGCAATAACATGTTAAGTAACATAGTTGAATGCCGTAACTGCCTTTGAGGGTCAAGGAATCAAAAATAGAGACCATTATTGATAACCACATGAAGCAATTCCTGGGACAACCACTGTGTTTCCAGAGGAGCTGCTGGGATGCTTTGTGGTTTTAAACCAACTTGACCACTGAAGGACAGATACTGAAACTATTACATCTTTTAAAATAAGCATTGTCCATAAAAAAGCAACAGAGTGTGGTCTATCTTTGTCCTCTAATGCATCCTAACATCCTTCCCAAGAGGAGACACTAAGGGGATGACTTTTTAAAAATAGAAAGTCTGGCAGATGCTGATCCTACAGTTATTTCTCCTTGTTTTATTATTTTCAGATTCCAGTTTTTATATTTAGAGAAGAGAAACATATTTTAGAGGAAATTCACCAAGACAGTGTACATAACATCTCTCTTTTGGTAAAATTGTTCTGCACTTTCTCTCCCTGTTCCACACTCAGTGTAATACACTCGTGATTTTTATACAGCAGGGATTGTCAGTTTTTGCTTTGTATGAACTATTGTTTCTCTTTTCCATGGGTGTTGGAATTGTGTAATTCCACAATGGGTGTTGCAATTGTGTAATACCAGCTGGCTTGGTAATAAGGAAGAAGGACAGTTATTCTGATAAATTTCACTGGCTTGTCTCCGGTTCTACACATAACGTTTTCAGAAGGTTTGGTAAAGCTTTTTAACTTGATGAAATTTAAATTATTTTTTGGAATTCAAAGTTGTCTTTTAAAGTACCTTCTTCATTGTTGAAACATTACCATGAGCTGCTATTAAAATTATAATTTCTTAAAATTCTTATGTGAGTTGTCTTAGACTTTGTTCCAGTTCTTTTGCTAGGCTTCTGTAGTGCATCAAATGTCTGATTTTAATTTCCTTTTTAAAATAGTTAGCTGTTTAACTGTGAAACAAAACACCCACTCAAATATATTTTTAACGTGATGTAAGAAGTGTTTTAACATATGATACAGCTTCGCTTGTTTTCCTGAAGACGCGTATGTCGAGTGGCTCGCAGATGAGTTACCGAGTGAGTTCTTGTGTTCAGCACTTCCGGGCAGTGCATGCACAGTCAGAGTCATGAAGCTGTTATTCCAAGTTCTAGGTCGGTTTGAAGAGTGTCCTGAGATTTTAAAGCAAAACAGACATTTTGATTGTAATTTAACACTTGCATCTAAATCCCTGTGACTCAGGACTTTTTAAATACAGTAATATCCAAAACAAAACACAAAAACTGGGTAACGAGGCTGTTTAAAAAATTTTCTCCTCTCTTTCCCCCATTTTAAATTTGTACTTATCGAGAGGCATATTCTTTCTACCAAATGACTGAAATGATATTTATAAATATCATTTATATATTTATATAAGTCTGATCTTAAAAATATTTATACCACTTCTTCACTTGCCAGTCTTAACAGATATCTGTTTTTGAAATGAAGCCTTTTGCAACTCTGTGCTAGGCACTCTTCTGAGTCTGCCTGTGCAGGTCTGTCCAAGGACCAGAACCACTGCTGTCAGTGCTGCCTGCACCGTGGTTTGGGACCCTTACGGTTTGGTTCCAGCTGACTCCCTGACCCTCTCCTCCAGGTGCTGTGGGAGGAGGCTGGACAGAACCGAATGAGTTATGTAGCTTGTTGCTTTTTTCTTCTTTCAAGTACTCAGATGCTTAGGGCTGGAGCAGTCGTAATCCTTGGTTCATGAGAGTGTATCGACCCCTGCATATCTCTTATTTTATTTTTTAATAATAAGCACTGTTGAACCCATCTCCCAATCCTAGAACTAAACTCTGGCAGTAGCATCCGTCTACCTGTGTGCACCACCCCTTCCTGTCTCCTGGCCTCACTGCTCCCAAGGTGGACACTTGAAAGCATCATTCTCTTTACCATTGAAAAATAGTTTTAGTAAAAAAAAAAAAAGTCATGAACTTCCCAGAAAAACAACATAGTTTTAGTAAATGCATATGTCAATAATAATTACTGTTTATTTTTAGTTGTCTTTGAACTTAAGGGGATCATGCTGTCAATTTTTCGGTTAACATTATATCCTAAGATTTATCCATATTATTACACATATCTGTAATTACCCTTTTATTGCTCTGAAACATTACACTGTGTGACTATAATACAGTTTATCTGTTTTTCTATCTATGAGCATTTGAGTTGATTCCAGATATTTGCCATTCCAGACAGTATTATTATGAACATTCTTGTGTATGTCTTGTTTTACATGCACAAGAGTTTCTCTGTGATATATGTTTGGGAATGGAATTGTGGGATGTAGAGTTTGTGAATATTGACCTTAAAAAATAATGCTGGCCTGTTTTACAGTGTGCGTATACCAGTTTATCCTTGGCCAGCAATGTGAGAGAGATCACCTTGATCTGCGTGCTGTTCGACATGAATGAGCCCTTCGAAGAGTCGTAAAGTGGGATTTTATTGTAGTCCTGGTTTGCATTTCTCTATTTACTAGTGAAGTTGAGAATCTCTGTTTATTGGTCATATGTATTTCCCCTTCTGTGAAATATAAGTATTTTGTCTGTTTTTCTCTCTGTCTGCGGCTGTTGAGTCTTTCTTATATGTAGGAGTCCTTTGTATAGTCTTGATACTCATGTTTTGTCAGTTACATGTGTTACAAATGCCTCTTCCCATGTTTGGCTTGGATTGTCATTTGATGAATGGAAGTTCTCAGTTTTAATACTCTAAGTCCAAATGTGCCAGTTTTCCTTTTATAGGCAGTGTTTTTTGTGTTTTTAAAATGTTAAGGTGTTCATCTATATTCTCTACTAAAAGTTTAAAACTTTAAATGTTTAAATCATTAATTCCTCAAGAGTTGATTTTTGTGAATGGCCTTTTAAAGTAGGGATACACGTTCACATTTTCCCACGTGAATAGTCATTTCCACCTCCCTTTCTTTAAGAGTGTCTTCTTTTCCACTGATCTATCCTTTGGCCTCTGCCACACAGCAAAGACCCATGAATGTGCAGGTCCATCTGTCAGTGGTCAGTTGATCTATGCCGGTGTCAGCATCATGTTGTTTTAATTACTGTACTGACCTACATTAGTAGGTCAGTTACAGTTTGTATTACAGTTTGTTGAATTTGAATTTTTTGTGTTTGCCTATGTATTTTACAAATTCATTATTGATGTCTTTTGGGTGAGGCTTCAAAGGTACGGAAAAGGTACCTCCTACGTGCCTCAGTGGAAAGCTTCTACTTTGGATGTTTCAAAACTATATATAGCCCATCCTCCTCTATGGAATACTTTGCATATAGTGTTGGATTTATTTTGCATTCTCATACGAATTTCACTTTGATTTCTTTTTCTAGATATTTTTACTATTGCTGTTGTCTAACGTAAGCTATATGTCCTTGTTGCGTAATCCCAGGCCTCAATACTGTACTGTGAGTGGGGCTGTAAGGAGTGGCAGTAAGACTGACCAGTCGTGATGCCCCTGCAAGCACCCAGGTCTGAGTCAGACCACAGCGAGTGGCTCGCAGCCGTGGCACACGTAACTGGCCAGTGTGTTTCTCTACCCACATGAAAGTGACTTATATTAATGAACTTCTTAAATTAAAAATTTTTAGAAGTATTATATCTTTTTTAAATGTCAATAAGACTTTAAATGTAATTGACAAATAGTTTAAGTTTTTTTCTTTCTTCTTCCAGAAGCTTCCACTGAGTTCTAGTCTTTGCCTGCAAACAAGCTTTGCATATTTGCCAGAACTTTCCCCAAGAACCAAGTCCATTAGTGCCGGACCTCCTTTACCTCAGGGCCACAGGACAAAGCACGGTAGAAGTTTCTGGAAAGTTGGGGCTTTATGTACTCTTTTCTTTTCTTTTCTTTCTTTCTTTCTCTTTCTCTCTCTCTCTCTTTCTCTCTTTCTCTTTCTTTCTCTTTCTTTCTCTTTCTTTCTCTTTCTTTCTTTTTCTCTTTCTTTTTCTTTCTTTCTCTTTCCCTCTTTCCCTCTTTCTCTTTTCCTCTCTTCCTCTCTTCCTCTCTTCCTCTCTTCCTCTCTTTCTCTCTCTCTCTCTTTCTCTCTCTTTCTCTTTCATTCTTTCTCTCTTTCTCTTTCCTTCTTTCTCTTTCTTTCTCTCTCTCTATTTCTCTTTTTCTTTCTTTCTTTCTTTCTCTTTCCCTCTTTCCCTCTTCCTCTCTTCTTCTCTTTCTCTCTTTCTTTCTCTTTCCTTCTTTCTTTCTTTTTTCTCTTTCTTTCTTTCTCTCTCTTTATTTCTCTTTTTCTTTCTTTCTTTCTTTCTTTCTCTTTCCCTCTTCCTGTCTTCCTCTCTTTTTCTTTCTTTCTCTTTCTCTTTCTCTCTTCTTTCTCTCTTTTTCTTTCTTTCTTTTTCTCTTTCTCTCTTTTTCTCTTTCTTTCTTTTTCTCTCTTTCTTTTTCTTTCTCTTTTTCTTTTCTTTCTCTCTCTTTCTTTCTCTTTTTCTTTCTTTCCCTCTTTCTTTTTCTTTCTTTCTCTCTTTCTCTCTTTCTCTTTCTTTTTCTTTCTCTTTCTTTCTCTCTCTTTCTTTTTCTTTCTTTCTCTTTCCCTCTTTCCCTCTTTCCCTCTTCCTCTCTCTCTCTCTCTTTCTTTCTCTCTTTCTCTCATTCTTTCTCTTTCTCTCATTCTTTCTCTTTCTTTCTTTCTTTCCTTCTTTCTCTTTCTTTTTCTCTCTCTTTCTCTATTTCTCTCTTTTTTTTCTTTCTTTCTTTCTTTCTTTCTTTCCCTCTTCCTCTCTTCCTCTTTCTCTCATTCTTTCTCTTTCCTTCTTTCTTTCTTTTTTCTCTTTCTCTCTCTCTTTCTTTATTTCTCTTTTTCTTTCTTTCTTTCTTTCTTTCTTTCTCTTTCCCTCTTCCTGTCTTTCTCTTTCTTTCTTCTTTCTTTCTCTCTCTTTCTCTTTCTCTCTTTCTTTCTCTCTTTCTCTTTTTCTTTCCCTCTTTCTCTTTCTTTCTTTCTTTCTCTTTCTTTCTCTTTTTTTCTTTCCCTTTCTCTTTCTCGTTCTCTTTCTTTCTCTTTCTCTTTTTCTCTCTCTCTTTCTCTCTTTCTTTTTCTTTCCCTCTTTCTCTCTCTCTTTTTCTCTTTCTCTTTCCCTCTTTCTCTCTTTCTCTTTCCTCTTTCTTTCTGTCATTCTTTCTCTTTCTCTTTTTCTTTCTCTTTCTTTCTCTCTCTCTCGCTCTTTCTCTTTCTTTCCTCTCTCTCTCTCTCTCTCTTTTCTTTTCTTTCTTTTCTTTTTTTCTTTTCTTTCTTTCTTGCAATTGTAGATAATTTTCAAGACTAAGAAAATACAGCATAGCTCCCTGGGCAGAACAGACATTTGAATTCCACTTTAAGCAAATAGTAAAAAACACTGTTTGGAAAGTGTGATCAATAGACTAGAAAAATTGGAGGGAAGTTTTCCATTTTGAATTTAGGTAGGAAAGTAACAACAGAAAATAAAATCAACTAAGAATTTAAATATAGTTGGTTGTTCAGTGAAAATTGTGTCAAAAAGTCAGGATCAAAGTGGGAAGGTGATTCTGAGTAGGAAGCGCCACCTGTTTTCTTTTGAGGGAAGAAGGGAGCCGGTGGGCAGCACCGCAGGGAGAAGTTCGCTATGCTGCGCCGTGACTTCTCCAGAGGGAGGAGTGCTGAAGCCCATGCACCGGAAGAGAACGTGTGTTTTGTTCTTCAGTGTTGTTTAAGGTACTCAAGTACACATGGGGCTTAACTTTGACGATTAGACTAATCCCGTAAGACAGAAAGTTTCACTGGTAATGGAGAGTCTCCTAACTTGTTTTGGTATGATCATAGACCATAAAACCAAACGGGTGATTCCTCTCTTCACCCGAAAATGGAGGTGATTTCAGCTCAGTCCTCTGGGAAGGAGTTGTGCTAGGAGCAACTCAGTGCGACTTAAGCACCCTCCTGGCTGGCAGGGCAGGTGCTGTCAGAAAACGTGCGTATCTGTAAAATAGGAAGAGAAAATAGTCCACCTTGCTATTACTTTGGATTTGCCTACATTTTCATATTTTGAGGAATTTGTGAATATTTTCAAAGGATTTAGGGAAACAGTCCTGGATACTTCTGCTGTTTTTGTTTGTTTTAGAGAAATTGTCATCAATTCTTCAAACATAACTAATGCAGCAGGTTGAAAAAATGTGACATTATGGTAGCAATTATTGTATTGTATATAGTTCCATAAAGTTATGCATTTCAACTACGTTGTTTTCATCTTGCCATAAGCATGTTGGTTTTACCTCTGTTAAACAAATTTTAATTTTTGGAGAATTTTAAAATAAGGCATTTAGCAAAATTCTGTATATTTGGGAAGTTAACAAATTTGGTTTGAATTCACCTTGTAAGTCTTTATTATAGTACATGAGTATTTCTCACACACAAGAAACACTGGGCAGACTGTTAGTCAAAATTATTTTTGAAAAGTGTTTAAAACAAAGATACAGAATGAATAGTATTGTATAAAATAACAAATTTTATTTCTAGAAAATAGTTTACACTGTACACATGCACACACCCACACAGAGTTTAACCACACATTGAGTAATTTCCTTTTAATAAATCTACCACATATTATATTACAATTTATAATATAGTTTTTGAAGACACAATGGGAAAGCTTTGTCATTCATTTATAAACCGTCCATAAATTACAAAAGAAAGGCAGTCTGAAAAGTATGTATAAAGAGTAAAAACAATTTACAAGTGGACAAGAATTACAAAATAGTAACCATCAAATATATCTGCCAGCAACTTTGTAAGTCTTTTGTTCAAATGCCAATGATGAAGGTGGGTATGCAATCATTTTGAACAGATTTAAATTTAGGATGTTTTTGGTGTGGCTTATGTACTATGTGGATTACTTTACGTGTGTGTGCTGTTGAGTATTTGGATATGGCATTTTGACAAATAATGAAAGTAACAGAAATCATCATGCCACAAAATATAACACTGAAAGCAATGAAGATTATCACCTTTCTGGCAGGTTGGAGTACTGGTACTTTACCAAAGTTACTTTCTCTCCTTTTCTCTTTTTTAAATGATTAGGTAAACGTTTTCTGTGTGTTGCCTGGCTTGCTTTGAAAGACTGAAACCAGTATCTTAAAATGCACAGCCTGTACAACTTGGTTTCGAGCCACTGTGTCAGTGAGGATGAAGACCACTGAATGCACAACACATACAAAGTATACACTGTATTTTTTATTAGACAGTACAAATCATTGTGCATTTATAAGGCAGAACATCAAGGCGAATTAAACTAGGAATTTCAAGACCAGAGTTAAAGTGAAAGTTATGCATTATGAGGCAAGCATTTTGAAAAGGGAGAAAGGTTGAAAATCATTCCTTTAAGGGTGGATGACAAATGCACAAAGACTGGAATTACAGGTAGGGAGTGAGCTACAAATAGCTATTCGCCCCCCTGTTTGTTAATAAGACATCCCCCTCCCGCCTCCCAAATCAGACCTTGGACAAAGAGCAGATTGTCAACGGTGACTGAGAGAGAGCAACAGCTCCTCTTTGTTCTCGCGGTTGGTTTAAAGTGGATGGTAGTGCAAAAGTGCATTTCTCTACTGGTGTCAGGGGAGAAGATTGTTTTTTTAGGAAGTACTTGAGTCATGAAAGCCCTAGTTTGGAATTAAAGAAAATTACATAGATTTGGAAGTTGTCCATAAGCACATGAATCATTTCACTGCACCCAGCTTTTTCAGCAGTTTCTTGCCTTTGGAAAGCAGCCCCTTTTTCTTTTTCGAGGACATTTCCCTGCCTCTCCCAGGACTACCAGAACCCATAGATGACGGAGGTGACCCCGAATGGAGATGGACTGTGGGGGATGGAGCTCTCCTTGCTGTCCCTGAACCCTCAGGAGGAACCTAGTAGGTACATTGTGACAGTTTATTGAGTGCGTGAGCGCCAACAACAGCAATTCACTTGGTAACATCGTACTGCCCCAGTTCCCACCAGGAAAGAAAAGGGTGGTTCATTTCTTCTTTCAATTTTTAAAGTATGCCATGAGGAGCAAACGCCCTCTCCCAAAGCACAGTCAGAGAGAGTGTCTAAACATTGGTTTTCAGTTTCTTTGTCTTGGGGGAGGGGGTGGCAATTGATTTGGCAAAACAAAGGTAATAATTTATAAGACCAAAAGCAGGGTTGGAAAAAAAGTTATTTTAAACGAGGTTGATAGTAAAGTTGGCCGAGTACCCATCAGTCATCTTAAAGGGAATTTTGCTGTATTTGAAAACTATTTGGTTATATAAAATCCTGATATTGTAAAGTGCATTCTTGGGTTAGTATATTATAGAAATATTGGAGATGGCACACTGGTTGAAAGAAAAAAAAAACTAAAATGAACCTTAATTACAATCAAAGAAAGCTTAAAGGCCCTTATTGGATGCTTTTGTTATTTCCAAATCATTGAACGTGAATTTTTCTATGTAGCACATGGTAATATCTCAATATACTGTAAGTGCTTAATCAGCAGTGCTTCAGAGGGGTAGAATTTTCTTGTCTGTTGCATGACTTTACCTCACTTAATTTTTGCAGTTGAATACATGCCTAAGCTTATATCATACCGTCATTGCTCTAGTTCCCTAGCCTCTCCAGAGCAACCGCTTGCTAATATGAGTGTTCATTACTCAGCAGGCAAATGATATAAGCCAAGGGGCTTCAAGCTTGCTTGGATTTAAAATCAAGGTCTAATTCTAATGGAAAACACCTAGGAAAGCATCCCAAAGTACACCTGAAGATACCAGCTATTCCGTCTAATGCAATCATTGGAGCTGCATGTTTCATAAAACTTAGTATTGCATTGGTATACCAACAAATTCATCTGTCACCAACTTCTGTATGTTCAGAATGGTTGTGCTTGGACGAGCAGCATAGCGCTCTCGTAAGGTGGAGGCATGGCCACGGTGTTCAGAGCCAACACTAGATCACCTTTGTTCACTACTCATGTGCTTGATCTTAAATTATTCGTTCATGTAAAACTTCCTATAGTAAACATATTTGTTAGGTTGTGCTTTTTCCAAGAGTGGCTAACAATGCAATATGCAGCTTTAATTATGAGTAGACATTGGAATACTCTATGTAAACAAACAATTAGCTTCTTAAGAAATATGTTCCCAATGTTGGCTTTTCAAATATTCTTAATGTAAATAGTAGGAAATTATTTTTAAAGATGATTTGTTTCACTGTAAATTCAGTTGCTTTACAACTGAGACCAAGTAATATCCTAATACTTTAGGTCCAATAATTTTTTGAGACATATTTCTTTTCTTTTTTTAACCCCACAGTGAAGCCTTAAGTCTACCGCATTGGTCCATTTAAGGTAGCTTAAGTTGGTATCTTTATAGGTAACTTCAGTTGCTCACTTACGTGAAGGCTACATTGCCTGATTAAGGTGTGAAATGAACACTCTTCTTCTGTGTCCAAGCAGATGAGCAAAGAAATAAAAATATATAATATATAAAAATATAATATATAAAAACTCGCAGTGATGAAATAAAATAAAAGTGATATACTAAACATGAATGTAATCTAATAGTTAAATATGCTTAGGAAGCTCTTTGATCTTTGTCAGAAGGACTAAAATCCTAGCAGAGGGCAAAAAAATCCATCTTGCCCACCGAACCTGAAGGGCTCTCCCCTTGTCACTCTTAAACTGAATGTGTATCTAAAATGTAGATGGGATGTTCCTTTGTGAGTAAAGGCAGATTAGAGTTGAAAGGGTTATTTTTTAGAGAAATAACATTTAGAATTAAGACTTTTTAGGCACAGCCCCCATGGAAGGGCAGAGAAGAATTCAGGGTGTATGTTTTTCGGCCCAAGATATAAAAATATCAGTGCAAAGACTGCGTTAGAGCACATGGCAGCGCGGGACAGGGTTAGAAAGGCCAAGTGGTCGCTTACCCTTTTTGCCTTGGAGCGCACTGGTGCTTCCTGAGAGTGGTGGGACGGAGCATCAGAAAGGTAGACCTCCACATCAGCAGGCACTTCTTCCAGGAAGTTTGAAGGTACAAGGCCTTTCTGCCCATTCAGCTCCCCCTAAAAACACAGGGGGGTAAGTCAAAGAACTATTTATTTTTACAGAAACCCACTTACTGCTTTAGGTAAAGGAATGTAGCTCAAAGTAAAGATGCATGGTATGTTTGTTCTGGTTCAAAAGAGGTGGGATGGGAAGGGGCTGAGCCCCTCTCCTGGGGTCCTGATTTTACCTGTCTGGGGAGGAGCTCTTGTAGGAAATGCTCAGTTAGTGGTTCTCAAGCCTGGCTGACCTCAGAATCCTTACAGGGCTTTTAAATCTCTCTCAGTAGGAGAGAGTGGGAGAATAGGGAGAGGTTTGTCAGTGGGGAGAAAGCTACAGTTAGATTGGAGGCATAAGTCCGGATATGCTGTTGCACAGTAGGGTGACTCCAGTTAACAGTAATGTATATTTCAACATAGCTAGAAGAGAAGATTTTGAATGTTCCCACCCCAAAGAAATGGTAAATACGAGGTGATGGCTATACTAGCCTGATTTGATCATTATACAATGTATGTACTGAAGTATCACATTGTACCCCACAAATGTGTACAATTTTGTATCAATGAAAAACAAAACTTTAAAATATCCCTCAGGCGTGGAGAACAGGTAGGCTAACATGCCAGCAAGTTGGAGAGCCACTGACCTGTGCACGGTTGTGTGTTTCTTCCCTCTTATGCACGAATACATCCTCCCTGCAAACACTCAAGACGACGTGGGGAAAATGAAAGTGTCTTGACACCTCCTCAGAGGTTACTGCTCCAGGTGGGTAGACATCCTTCCAGACCTTGGTACTCATTTACATATCTGTGCCTGCACATACTTAGGGTCAAGATCCCTAAGTCCAACTGCCTGCTGGTCGTCTGCACCGAGAGGCTCACAAGCCCAAAGACCCCAACACTAACCTTTCCCAGAAGTGCCCAAAGCTCAAAGTGACCGACCCCAAACAGCATGGATTATGGGTTTCTGTTTATAGGGTCTAGGGAGTGACAACATAAAAGGTCAGTCTACTGCATCAAAAACAACCACATCAAAGGACACAATGAGCAGAGTGATAAGGCAACCTATGGAATTGGAGGACATTTACAAATCATACCTGTTAAGGGATGATATCCAGAATATATAAAGAACTTCAACTCAACAAAAAGAGAAAATACGATTAAAAAATAGACATTTCTCCAAAAAGATTCAGAAGGCCAACAAGCACATGAAAATATGCTCAACATCACTAATCATTAGGAAAATGCCAATCAAAACCACAGGATACCACCTGCTACCATTAAGTTGGCTGCTATATCAAGAAAAACCAAAACAGAAAATAAGTCATGAAGACACTAGAACCTTGTGCACTGCTGGTGGAAATGTAAAAAGATGCAACAGCTTTTGAAAACAGTACAGCAGTTCCTCAAAAATATAATTACCATGTGATCCAACAATGCCACTTCTGAATATATACCTGAAAGAATTGAAAGCAGGTTCTCAAAAGAGATACCTGTATACCTATGTTCATAGTTGCATTACATAGTCAAAAGGTAGAAGAAACCCAGGTGTTGATTGGATGAATGAACAAAACATGCTATATACATATAATGGAACGGTATTCAGCCTTAAAAAGGAAAAAAATCCGACACACCCTACAAGGTGGATGAACCTAGAGAACATTATGCTAAGTGAAGTCAATCACAAAGGGACAAATACTGTAGGATTCCACTCGCATGAGGTCCCTAGAGCATCAGATGCAGAGAGACAAAGTACAATGGAGGTTGCCAGGGTCTGGGAGGGAACTATGGGGAGTTAAGTGTTTAATGAGTTCAGAGTTCCACTTTTGCAAGATAAAAGTATTCTGGAGCTGGACAGTAGTGCCAGTTGCACAACATGGATGTACTTAACACCACTAAACTAGACTTAAATATGGTTCAGATGGTAAATTCTGTCATGTAGATTTTGCCACAGACATAAAAAATTGATGACAAAAAAAAGCAGCCCCACATACCTTCCAGGTCTTCCTGTCCAACAATCCTGCCCCACACGCTACCCAGCCCACTCTTCTGCTTGGACCTTGAAGATCCCCTCTCAGATTTACCTTTGGAACCCTCCAGTCTCTGTCCAAGGCCCCATTATTAGCTTATGCTTCTCTGCAGGTGTAACATAAGGGACTTTTCCAGGCCATCTGTGCTGTTAACTGTACATGTGCCTCTGGAAGTCTCTTCCTCTCAAGGGCTTCAGATACTCCCTATATAGGAAGACACTCAGATTTATGTCCAGCCCAGTCTTCTCAGCACATCCAACACAGCCTGCTTTCCCCTCCAGCCTTGGAAAAGATACTTTCTTTGGGTGAGCACCAGAATGGTTGGCTTGTATTTGAGGACTGTGTTCTATGAAAACCCACAGCTTTATGCACAAATCTCTGCCAGTATCACATTCACACCAAAGAGGCCTGTGCAAACTGACCTACGCTGAGTCCTGCAGCTCAGGGCTCCAGCCAGCCCCTGCTCTGGCCCACAGAGTGCAGCGTGAGTGGAACTGCCTGCACTGGTTTCTTGCTCTCTCTGGTTCTTTGGGCCCGACACACAGAGTCCTATTAAAGCACTGATCAGAAGGGCACAAGTACCACGCCACTGCCTCCTCATCCCTGCTGCCTCCTGCGCTGTGTGCCACCCACCACTAGGAGTCTGTGGCACGACTGCTTCAGCATGAATCACATTCCAGCAAGAGGCTCAGATGTCCTATTCATATTCTTTACGTTGAGCTCCTAAACCATATTTTCTGTTCAACAGTGTCCTTATCCCTGTGTTGCCAAGGGTGCTCATCACCTCGGTCAGAATCTGGGGCTGCTCCCACGGGACATGCTTCCCCCCCAGATGACAATCCGAGCTCCACATAAGGTCATCTTGAATCTGCCCTGTGCCTGGCTTCTCTGGCCCCATCTCAGTCCAGGCCACATTCCCTGCCTCAACTATCCATAGCTTGTTTCCTGCCCCTGGCGCCACTCCCACCTCCCTCAAAATCCACATTTAAAATAGTTTACAGAGCAGCTTTTTCTGAAAGAAAATTCTATCTTGACACTTTCCTCCCTCTGGGCCCTTTGTCATCTGATCTCTGCTTCTCTCCTGAGCCTCCTTCCATTTCTGTATTTAAGGCCAAACGTTGACCGCCTGGAGACCTGACATCCAGACAGAACGGGAATGGGCGGAAATGCAGAAAACATCAAAACCTGTTCCCCTCCCCCCCCTTCATACTTCCAAGGCCACTTCATGGCCTTCTTTTGACACGTGAGGTATGCGATTTAAGATTTTGGGTGTAGAGACACTGGGCGGTGCAAGGACAGCATGAGGTTTAAGATGTGGGCTGTTGGAAGTCTTGAAGGACCAGAGGCACTGACTTAGGGAGGGTGACGGAAACCATGGGAGAGCAAAGGGAGGAAGGCCAGCCAGGCCTCACGCCCTGCTCACTTGCGCCCTTCCCCACCGCTGTGCTGAGCTGAGAAGAGAACAGGAAGACCCTGCGGTACTGGGCCCTGTCAGACATTTGAGAGTCAACACTCCTGAGATGCTTCAGACTAGACATGTCAGAGAACAAGAGTTTCAAGAAATCTAAGATTTTTGGTATAAATTAGGTGTTCCCTGTTATTGTTGATCAAAGAAGAAATAATAAAAGCAAACAGACTGGACTGGGCAAGTCCACTCAGTGAAAATAACCAACAAAATGATACAACTATTTGGAAGAGAGAGAAAAAATTAATTTCAATCTGATTCCCGCTATAATATAAAAATTTAGGCAAGACTTCAAGAAAATGAAGAAGGTAAAACTTAGGAATAGAAACACGCAGATAGCAAATTAGAAAAGTATTTTCAAACTTTGAGAAAATACCATGCCAATTCTGATCGTATACTTGACAATCTAAATGAAAGGTATGTTTTTCTAAATATATAAAAATTTTTAAAAATTGACTCGATAAGAAGCTAACCATTTAAGCAAATGAAAACTTGTGCAACCACATCCTAAAAAGATACTGAGCCTAAAAGATTTTCTAATAACCATCAGACAATAGTAATTCCATGTTATGTAATCTGTTTCAGAGCATATAAAAGATTGGAAGATTCTTATTCAATAATTCTAGCATAATCCTGACATCAAAAACCACAACAAAGATATTCCAAAGAATACAGGCCAATATTTCTGGAATACAAATATATTAATAACTTCTGAATAAAATGTTAGCAAATCAAATCCAGTGCTTAAAAGAAATAATTATATATGATGGCCAATAATTTACTAATGAAAAATAAGCATAGCAAACTAAAACAGGATATTTTCTTAACCTATAAAGACCATCTACCTTTATGGATAGTCTAGCCTGTGTAGAATAGTGTGAAATATTAGTGGTATTCCTCCTACAATACATGACAAGTCACAGATTCCCCCACCACTGTTACTCAGAATTGTTCTGAATGGTGCAGTAAGATGATAAAAAGAGACAACAATTATAAATATTGGTGAAGAAGACACAAAATAGTCATGATTTGGGGAACCCAAGGGAATCAAATGGCAGCAGATATAAATAAATGCGTTCAAAAATGATTTGTGGGGACACATACATTTCCAACATATTTTCTAAATAACCATTGGAACATACGGGGGGGGGGAATCATTCACAATAACAGTAAGATCCGTAAAATTCCTGAGATGAACTTACAACATATAAAGGATGTGTAAGAATAAATCTGTGAATCTTTTCTGACAAATGAAAGGGAAAACTAAAAAAAAGGAGATATATGCCATTTGTTAGAATTGAAAGACAATATTTTAAGATGTCAGTTTTTCTCTAGTTTAATCCAAAAACTAAATGCACCTCTAGACAAAAAATTATGAGTTTGCTGTGAGGGGTGGGACTCTGTACAAAATGATTCCTCCCGAATATCAAAATGCATTATAAAAATACAGTAATTGTGACAGTATAGAGTAGTATTAAAGTTTATGAATACTCTAAGCATAAATAGAAATTTAATATATACAATAAGGTTAATAGGCCAGGCGCGGTGGCTCACACCTGTAATCCTACCACTTTGGGAGGCTAAGGAGGGAGAATTACTTGAGGCCAGGAGTTTGACACCAGCCTGGGTTTTCTTTCTTTCTTGTTTATTTGTATTTCTTACTTTTCCTGTAAGAAAATTTATTTCTTTCCTATGCAATAAAAAAAAAATCTAGAAAATTGTTTTATAAAGGTTTGGGTGGCAGCAATTTTTAAATGTAAGAATATGAATGCATTTATTTTGTTCATAGTTTATATATATTGAAAATGCCATCATTAGCAAAGAAAGAACATTGAAGATCACCTTACCGGCTTTCTACATTACATACAATTCAGTGAAGAGAGACGAGCAAATGAGGCGAACTTTTCAGCAAACCACAGTTGGCATTAAGAGAACAGACAAGCAAAAAAAAAGAAGGCAAAATGAATGAAATGCCACCTCTCAATGGGTCAAAAACTTACATAATAAAATCCATCTTCATCAATTTCACCAAAAACAGTAATAATATCTCCCGTGCAAAATGTAAGTTCAGCCTGTAGAAAGGGAACATAAAGTTAATGGTCTTTTCCTGCACAAAGTAGTTGTTTAAAAAACGTAATGGACATTGGTGACTCGGACAGGAGGGTGGGGAGGGAGAGTTACCTGCCAGGCTCCATGCCCGTCATCCAGGTGACGGGCATGTTAGACGCCTAGACTTCTCCACTATGCGATTCAGCCATGTGACAAAAAAAACACTTGTACCCCCTGAATCTATTTAAATTAAAAAATATATTTTTAATTTAAAAAAAGTAAGTTCTTTGTGATTTCTCTCACTATTGGAGAAGTCTTGGTATTAATCTACTCTTTTTCAGCCAAATAAAGAAAAAAGGCACAAAGCTAACAAGTGGCTCTATTCATCATCTTCTAGAAAGTAAATACAAATCCAGACAATGTCAATCTAAAAGGAAAATGCTGCAGTGCTTTCATTTTTGGCCAAAACTCAAGATTATTACCATTTTCCATTGGTAATACATTTTTAAAATTAGTGAAAGTTATCTTTAAAAACCTGGAACATCAGAGAAAAGGACCATTGCCTAAGTGTCCTTCCACTCAGTATTAGAAAGTCTACTCAATTATTAATTAAGTGCCTGTTTATTGAGTAACTACTCTGTGCCGGGCACCAGGCTCGAGGGAAGGGTTCGGTGCTAAGAAAGCCTCCCTGTCCTCAGCCATCTGACTGCCCAGCATGCTGCAGCCCAGTTATGCAGCAGAACATGGAATCACAGATCTAGCAGAGCACACTTTAAAAAGGAAACAGCATCTTATTTCTAAACGTGAAAATGAGAAAATAAAGTCTGTGAGTATCTTAGCAAGTAGCTCCACAGAGTGAAGACCTTATCTTTCACTTCTGAAGGCAGATGACTTTCAGCCTTCGTGAAGCCAGGGAGCCCAGGCTAGACCAGGCCACGAGCACCTAGTACATCATTGCTGTCCCCTCTGCTTTTCTATTAATGTCAGGGGACCTCATTGCTTTGCTTTTCTTCACTGACCACCTGCAATGGGTTTCTGCTGGTCTCCTATAAAGATGACCCTACGGTGCCATCCCCATTAGACGTGGGTCACAAATGGCTCTTTCTGTAGCGGTACAGGAAAAATCTGAGCCCTGGGGAACAAGATGCCTCCTGTCCACACTGGCCATTCACTGGTTTGGTGGCCCTTCCCACTGATGGCCCACAGGGCAGGGAAGCGATGGTTAAGGGCACATGGTTTCAGAGCAGCTCTGCGGTGCAGGTGTGCAGTGTGGTTTGGGGGAACAGGGAAGGAATAGGGTTGGTACCTCCACATCCACGTTGGGCGAGCTTTCTCTCGGGTCGTAGTCGTACAGAGCCACCATTCTCCGTGTCGACACCGCGTGATGCCTGCCACTCCTCCTGCTTCTCTCTGCGTGGGGGTACCAGAAAGCCATGGTAAAGTTATTCCAAAATCAGCAGTGTCCCCCTTCTACCGCCACACTGGGCCAACGTGACGGAGACCTACCGTCGTCTAAAAGCCCCATGCTCCTGGGCGCGATCCTTAGAAAACACTTCTGCCTTGGGCCAGTGGCCTCAGACCCCACATTCTTACACTTCTGCTCTAGTACACCTCCCCCTTCCTGGAAACAAGAAAGTGTCCTTTCTCCAGTGTGTCCCCTAACCGGAGAGATGCAGATGACTCGGGATTCTTCCAGGTAGTGCACTGGACGGTTTGGGCCAGCATGGGTGCCTGTGGCTGGGGTGGGGGCCAGGCAGGCAGGCTGAAGGCTGTGGCTTGCGCTGGGGAAGTCCCACAAACAGTCTCAAAAATGCCTGTCCGTGTAACCAGACGTCACAACAAGGCCAAGTCACTCTCCCCCAGAGCAGAGGCAAAGCCACAGCTCTCTCCCCAGAAGCAGCAAGAACATAGAGGGGACACCTGCTCTGCCCATCTCTGTGGTTTCTCAGTCTCCTCTGTGTTCTTTCCCTGTGGTTTTAACAGCTGTCACGGAAAAGCCGCCACTTAGAGGTCCACTGCGCTTTCGTCGTCTGGCCCCGGCTCTGCCTAGGAGGTGTCATGCCGTCACCCCAGCACACTCAGAGGCACAGACGAGGCCGCAGAGGAACCGCCCCAGGCACTGCCAGGCCCGAGAGCCCCACGCAGACAACACGTGGAAACTCTCGGAAAACGTGAGCTATTTACTATGCATGAGAGGGTTAGTGAAGCACCCTGGGGTCTGACCCAAATCATGGAACCCCTGTCAAATTGAAGCTCTGGGGCTGTGAAGAACATTCTTGCTGGAGAAAGGTGGCGTTTATGTGTTTCACCTTTCATTAGAAGATCGTGTGTGTTTTTGCAGATATTCAGGTGTATATATGTCTGTCAGCGCAGGTGAACTGCAACCCTGGTTTGTAGAGTGAATTTTCACACAACTTGAGCACGTGCAGACAACGCAAACTGGGGTCTCCTCGCTGCGGCCTCCCGCTCAGTGGCAGGTGCTTTGCACCGTGAGACGCATCGGCTGCGGCTGAGCGGGGTCCCCTTACCTATCTTCTCCACAGGCGTGTTCAGAGGGAGGAAGCCCTGTCTGAGAAGCTGATCCATCATCTCCTCATCATCCGCCTGGATCTCAGAGACCATGTTGCAAGGAATGAGGCCGAGCCGAGCACAGGTCTCCCCGCGGTAGAACCCGTCAGCATCCTTATCGCCGTAAACCTGGAGCCGTGGGGAAAATCAGAACGTGTTACAATCAGTCCTACTTACAGTGGAGTCGTGTGTAGTCAGGAATAGCCTCAGCACATACTTGTAGAATAGCCCAGATCACCCACATCAATCGCCCCCAGCCTGCCATGGATGTGGACGTGTGGCCCTCGCTCTGTGACCCCATTGTACGGGCAACTTGCTGGGCTCGCCATCCGACGGGCGTCTCCTTGCATGACTGCACATGTTTGAACTCAGGCAGGTAAAGGCGTGCGGGACAAGAACACGCTGTATGTAGCAGGGCCGTGTCGGCCGTGCGTAGTGGTGCTTCTGTCGGCCTGAGGCAGATCCCTCCGTGATAAGACAGGGCCGCACATCAGGCACTCTGACAACTTTCAAATGCTAGTTGTCTAGACCTGAAGTTGCAAGCTCAGGTTCAAGGCTCCGTTTCTCCTCCCCTACGGAGCAGCACGCTTCCTCTCATTCCCCGACTTCAGACTCGCACGGCTCCTGCTCCTCTCAGAAGGCTGGACAGGAAAGGGGACAGGGAACAGCTTGCCCTCTGGTTGTGTCGAGGGTCTAGCAGGGGTCCTCAAACTTTTTAAACAGGGGGCCAGTTCACCGTCCCTCAGACCGTTGGAGGGCCGTTGGAGAGTGCGGCGCACATTCCACACATGCACACTGTGGGCCCGGAACGAGTCGGCTGCTAAGCAGGACAGGCAACGGCGGCAAAAACACCCGGCGGGCCGGATAAATGTCCTCGGTGGGCCGCATGTGGCCCACGGGCTGCAGTTTGAGGACCCCTGGTAAGGCGTGGTGGCCCTAGCCTCTGGCTAGTGGAAGCTCGCTCCCTCCCCGCTTCCTTCTGGACCACCTGCAGTTTAGGTCTCATGCGTTGGAACGTCCTTTCAAATTCAGAGGCTGTGGCATTTTCTCAACAACACAGGACCTAATGGAATCTGTGGTCCACAGGACATATTTAGGTGTGTCTGTGTGCACATGTGCACACAACCCTATAAGGCAAACAGGGTGAAAGCACTGCCCCTTCCCACAGAGGAGCAGACACCGGGGATGACCCCGGTGGGGCAGAGGCCCTGGCCAGCACGGATGGCGCCGGGCATGTCTGAGCTGCCCCTGCTGTCAGGCTCTGCCCCGCCGAGCCCAGACCCTCGTGCACTCGCGCCGCGTCCCCTTCGAGCCCACCTTGATGATCTGTCCTTCTTTGAAGGGAAGCTCCTCCTCGGCGGCATCTGGGTTCGGGGACATGGTGAGCGGGTCGTAGTCGAAGAGAGCCACGAAGATGCGGGCCTGGAGCTCCTCGGCGCCAGGGTCAGTTTCTGACTCTTCGTAGAAGTCTGGGGAGAGGCGGTCTCGCCCTGAGTACTCGTCTGGGAGCATGTGGGGTGAAGACAGCAACAGGTGAGTCCTCCCACCACGGCAAAGTTAAGTTTGTGGTTTAACATGTGGGCAGGAGGAGATCAGGAGCCCCGACCAGGATGGACGGGAGAGATGAGTAACTGTTCCAAAGCGTGGCCACACCCTGGACCCGGCCACACGTGGGAAGTACCCACAGCCAGGTGGCCATCTCCACCCCCAGAGAGGGGGCCAGGTGCAGGTGCGACCCCGTGGGATGGCAGCCCACCCTCTGCGAAGTGGAGAACGAGCACAGCCCATGTGCAAAATCTATCTGTATGTCAGTCAAAGTCCGGGGGAGGTGGCCAAGCTGTTCAAGTAGCTCTAAATACTTAATTGGCAACAAACACATTCTTCATTGCAGCAACTAGCGATTTCCTGGCAGAATTGGGTTTCAACTCTGCCTCCCCTCCCGCTTCTAAAACCTATCCTTTTTGAAATTCTAATATATGTGCATATATATCACTGGATAGCATTAGATATATATGCGTACACGTGTATGTGTGTGTGTACAGAGCGACACACAACTGACAGGTAATATTGTTCTGGTCACACGAGGTGGTCTCAGAACACCAGCAGGGAAGCGAATGAGAAAAGGCCGTCAGCCGCAGAGAAGGCAGGGCTGGGAGAGCAGCCCCGTCTGGACTCTGTCACAGCGGGAGGGAGCAGGCGTGGGATGAGAGGACAGGTGCGCAGAAGGGACAGGACAGGTGGTGGAGAAAGAACCAAGCAATCGGCTTCTTTCACCAGCAAAAAGAAAGAAAGAAATTAGTTTAAAAATAAAAGCACTTCAGCTGCAGGAAAGGTTGATTTTGAAAATGCAGTGAATTGTTTGCATTATTGAAATTCAGGACCTTTTTAGAATGCCTAGAATAATCTAAAAATTCAGTAATTTAACTTCTGCCAGGGAATAAAACATTCCCACGGCGGGTGTCGTTCATTTCTTCACACCAGTTTTGACTGTGTTGATGCTCAATGAAAAGACCCGATGACTTTTTCCTAGTTGCAAATGTTACCTAAATACAGGGAGGAGCTAGAGCGACGCCCTCCTGCGATCTGCGAGCATCGCAGCGGTGCGGTCCCTTCGCTGCTCACAGACAGGCCAGAGCGTACCCACAGCACGTGAGCAGGACACTTGTTTACGATTCTGTGCAGACGTGCAGAAGGAACTGAACACCGGTGTTCGTGTGACCTAGATCACGCGGTCCCCGCTGTGGGACACCGCCAGCGGAGCACAGCTTCCGGCTGCAGTGTTTCCCCAGCGGAGTTCGTGTGCAAGACGGTGGCGTCAGAGCACTCGGGGGTCAGGAGCTAAGTCAGCGCCCACAGAGAGAGAGTTGGGCACCATCAACATCCTCGTGGAAAATCTCTTAAGTCACTCCTGCGGTCCACCCAGGAGGGAGTTTTCTCAGTAGCTGGCTTATGTTCAAGGACCGTGATATGTGAAAAATTGTACTTTTACATCTTTAAGCCCAAAATCGCATGGACCGTGACAAGTGGCCACGCCGCAGGAGGCATTTAGGCACAGAGACCAAAGGGGACCCCCGAGGCTGGTGTCCCACCCAGATGAGCAGAACTGCCCACACTGTGACATCATCTCCTGCGTGTTTTCCGGGGAGGTGCTGGTGCAGGTGAGTCCTGCCGTGGAAGGGGTGTGGACATGGGGTGCCCTTCCAGAGAGGGGCTCCATGTCTCCCGAGCACCTGCCTGCAGTGGGGACAGCCCAGGGGCTGCAGGGAGCAGCGGGGGGCTCGTCCCTCTCCCTGGCAGGCTGGGCCAAAGGGAGCACTTACCTGCGCCGGGGCCACCCGGGAGGGAGTGGGCACTGCCCCGCCCTGCTGTGCAGGTGTCCTGGCCGCAGGGATGGGGGTCTTTGCCAGGAGGAGGAGGAGGAAGGGGCTGCCTACCGTGCGGGAGGGCAGGGAGGTCAGGGCTCCTGACTCGCCGCCGGGGCCGGCTCCCGAGTCCACAGGTGCTGCGAGAACAAGCACCGTCTTCTACAGGAGGAATGTGGCCCTCACTACCTGACCGAGACCAACCGCCTTCACTGCTACTGTCCACTGTAATCTCTACGGAGAGAAAGGGAAGCAGCCATTAAACAGACTTCACGGCTTCTCAGCTCTGTCCTTGCGGGGAAACCCGAGGAAGAGAGTTGTTGTTAAAGGGCCAACCTTTGTTGACATAGTTATTAACTTTTCATTTTTCCTCTCTAGACACGGAAGGAAACCTGCCGTACTTCCTCACTCCGGAAACTCAGTAGCCAAAAGAATGCAAAATGAGACAAAGTGGAAGACATTTTCAGAGTCGGTTAGTAAGAATAGAATCTTCTCAAATGTGACAATTCAGTGTCAGAAGGGTAAACCCTCAGGCCTTCTGTCTGACAGGCAAATAACAAGATAAGTGCAAAGACCAAGAGTTATAAAGGGAAAAACCCAAATCCAACTGCATTTCTCTTTGGAGATGTCTACCAATGTTCAGAGGCCCGATCATGCTAATCATACGATTTAGGATTTATCAGATGTGGAGCTGTATAACTTTTGTTTTTTAAATCATGAAGGGCACTGTGTTTTTTCTTAAATTTTGGAAAGGCAGAGAATATTAAAAGTTACAGTATTTTCATTTAATTTTGGAACCATTGCTTATTAAAAACACACCTAGGAAGTCTAGTTTATAGACTTGATTTCCTCTGAAAAAGAAAAGTGATGGTTTTGGAATATAGCAGATTTCTAAAACATTAGTTTCTAATAGTTTAACAAGAAAAACAGAACTAAGTCAACGAGAACGAGAGGAAGACGGTGTCTGTTCGAACGTCACTGACTGATCATTCCCTAGGCTGTTCCCCTTACATTCCTCCTCAAGGCAGGTTGTAAACACATTTCACTACGTTTCCTTCTGAAAATATAATAGGCACTAAGGCGTGTGTATATACATATGTGTGTGTATAAAGTGTTTGATTTTAGTTGTGTTTTTATGTGTATTTCTGGGCTGCCACATAAGAAGTCTGTACAATTAAAGCAAATCTATCATGGATGTATTACTTAACACTTTTCTAGTTATGTTATTAAGAGGCTTTTTTCTTTGCTAAGGTGTTAACACAGAATTGCTCTTTTCAACCAATTTAACGAGTGTCTTACTAAAATTAAGACAGGTATGCAGCCTTTTGAATTTTTCACGTTAAGAAAAATCCAACCAAAAGGTTCTTCTCTAAGACTGTCTGAAGACAAGGCTCACCCTGGCAAGACTGCAAGCACAGGGGGTTTTTCCTTTGCTTTCTCGCTCAAGTGGGAATTTGTTGCAACATACAATTTTCAGTTCTCAGCCTCAGAGATTGGAATAGAAGACCCACCGAGCCTCTTCCAAAGGATGCCCTTTCTTACTGCCCACAACATTGGCTTCCCGTGGCTTGAACCTCAACAGTTCACTTAATGAGCAATGCTTGTAGTCTTCACTCACTAAAACTGCAATCGAATGAAGACTCAAAACCAGCCTCAACAGCAGAGTTTTGAAAAACACAGAGCCTTGAAAGGAAGACTGGCCTTTCCCCAACCTGGCTGCTCAAGACAGGAAGTCTCTGATGGGTCATTTGAGAGCCAGGAGAACCTACTTAAGCTCTGTAGTTGTTACAGAAGGAATTATACACAAAATAAATGAAGATTTGGGATGGTACGTGAGGTTTAGAACACTCCAGAGGAATTTAGACTCAGCATATATGTAACTGCTATTAATAGTTGATCTGTAGTAAGTGAAATCAACGTTTTCTGAGTCTGTGCGTATTTTGTTATTTTTCAGTTAACTGAAAATACTGTGTTTTATAAGGATCTTTAACATTCTATGAAATTTTTATTCATAAAAACATTCTAGGCCAGGCACAGTGGCTCACACCTGTAATCCTAGCACTTTGGGAGGACAAGGCAGGAGGATCATTTGAGGCCAGGAGTTCGAGACCAGCCTAGGCAACATAGTCAAACCCCATCTCTACAAAAAATCAAAAAATTAGCCGGGTGTGATGGCATATGCCTGTAGTTCCAGCTACTTGGGAGACTGAGGGAGGAGGATGGCTTAATCCCAGGAGTTCAAGGCTGCAGTGGGCTATGATCGCTCCACTGGACTCCAGCCTGGGTGACAGAGCAAGACCCTGTCTCAGTCAATCAATAATGAAAACATTCTAAACACTGTAAAGATGGAAACTTTTCCCCCTATTGTTTGAATTGTATAAGAAAAAAAGTCTGGAAGGGCACAATTTTAGAGGATAAAGTCTTTCTTCATTTTGAGCTGGTGGGAAAGATGACCAATTGTCTTTTAAATTTCAATGATTTGAATGTGATTAGAGTCCACTTTTCAGCAGCCTAGACTACTGGACGTTGTTTTCCTTCAGCCCCGTAACACCAAATCTAGATGTTTTGTTTTCATCTACTTCTAGTAACAGTTCTCATCGCTCTGTTTCGTGTGTGTGTGTGTGTGTGTGTGTTTTATGCTGATTACCAGGTTCCATTATCTTGTACATAATACTTTTTGGAATTGTTGCCATGATGCATTCCAATAATTGGAGTATTCCCATCCTACCTTCAGCCACATAGCCCCCAAAGCAGGTGGATTAGGATGGCTACAGTGACAGCTTTCAGCACGGCTGGCCAAATTCCAAAAAGTAGTTAAGAGAATGGAAACAGAATGCCAGGTGATGACTCGGGAACGGGAAGGTGACCAGATGGATGAGGGGGCACAGTTCAGGGACACGTTCGGCTGCCGGCACGTGCTGTGGCTCTCGGCTCCAGCTGCCAACGTGTCGTACCCATACAGAAACTCTCGGTTACTCAGGGCCTGCTTGCCGTGGGCTTTGGCCCCAGGCATTTCAGGAAAGCCCAGCCAGGACAAGCAGTGGGCACAGGTGACCCCGTCAGCACTACTCTGCAAAGCTCTCCAGCGAAAAGTCTGCAGGGAGAAGATTGACGTAAAAAGCCAATATGTTATACTTTAAGGATACTCATAATGGGTTTTATTTATCTTGTTGTGCCGTTCTTGCCCTCTTTCTGCCATAAATAACCGAGAGTTTTCTGTATTTAGCTGAAAATGCTACTCTTAAAAAAAATGTTCTTCACATGTTTGGATGCAGGACTAAGCAGCCGCGTGCTCTGCAGTGGAAAGAATTCAAGAGAGGCGCCGATGGGGCCACTAACCGATGGATGGGACAGGCATCGGCCGGGACCGCTGAGGACCAGGGCTGCCGCGGGGAAACCTCCGGCCCACGTGATCCACCCTATCTGCCCGTCCTGCAGACACCGGGTTTCCTAAGATCTAAAGACAAAACAGCGACAAAGTCGTAAGTCTTGCCAGCCTTTGGGAGGAAAGAATTCAGTTAGCCAAATCAATTCCATCGAGAAGCAGAAGCTCTAAAGGCAACTAAACTTAGCTTTTAACTGAAAGGTTAGCTGAATGCCCTGGAAGAGAACAAAGCTGTCACCTGGCACCCCAATCTCCATGTCAGAGTCGCAGTTTGACACTCGGGTTGGGGCAAAAAGTAACTCCTGGGGAGGTACCTTTTTGTTGCTGCTACTGCTGCTGAAGCCAAATGCCTTGGACCAAAATGACAACGGTTTTAACACAACTGATCCCGCCGTGGGCACCTCTGAGCTTTCACCCCTGCCTGGCTTCCACGTGCCCTGCCCCACTCCCCGGCAGCTGTCACCGAAGTGGAGTCAATGCTGCAATTCCAAATGTCCTGCCTGGATAGCAGTCGTAGGAGAGGTTTCCAAAAACTTTCCGTATTTTATCAGCTTTGAAACTCACGCACACACCTTCGCCCTAATCTGAAGATGTTGGTGATACTCTAGGGCTCACTCGGGTGGCTCTCCTCTCCACGAAAGGACACCCCTAACTCCGACTTAAGGGTGGAGTTGGCTAAAGAGCATTAAAACAAAACCTCCAGCCTGATAGGAAGTCCACTGAGTGAGGAGGTTCTCAGGAACACAGGAGTGAACGGTGGGCAGGGAGTCCTCGTGCCTGGGGGTGCGGGCTGCGGGTGGCTGGCGGGTGAGTCCTGGGGTGTGGGTCAGCGCCTCTGGTGGACCCATCAGAGAGCGAGGCTCAGACCTGAGGCCTGGCGCCATGTGGACGGCTCACCTGTGTTTCAATGGAGGGGTTAGCATGGCCGGAGCGAGTGTTCTGGAGAGAGGACACAGTGCAGAGATGAACGAAGCCTTGAATGAGCCCTACTCTCCAAACCTGCTAACAGAGGGGCGTCTGCAGCCACAGGTGGAGGCGGACAATGGAACACTCATTTTGCAGACTGTCAATGCAGAAACCAAGGGTAAAAGCCAAAAAAACCTTGGAAACAATACGCAAAAGAAGATTTCTTCAATAATTGTTCTCCATGTTTTTCCAGTTATGGATGAAGGCCAAAAAACAAGCAGAAAAAAACCCTTCAGTAATACTAATAGTTATAAATAAGTCCCTAAGGATCATTTTGAAAAAAAAAATATATGGTGTCAAACTTTTAGCTAATCACAGTTCAGCTAACCCTTAATTAAAATTTAGATTCAGTTGTCCTTTAATTAAAGCAGCCACAATCATCACTGATTCTGCGGGGCGGGAATCATTATCTAAAGCAAAGGAAAGATCTTCAGCATGGTCAAAAGATTGGGAAGCGAATGGGACTTAAATCAAAAACACAGGGAAAACTAAGGAGCGGCAGCGAGAGATTCCCCAGGGATGGACACCAAAACAAAAACAAAAAAAACCAAAAATGAGAGAATGCAGACGATCGGTCGGGCGGGGTGGAGTGAGGGCGGTTTACTGCACACACCACAGGGCCTCGCGCCGCGCGGGGAGCCGGCTGTGCGTGCTGGTGCTGGGCGGCCCTGCTGTCGGGCCCGGCTACGGCTACGCTTTTCCTGCAGACACCCCGAAACTCTTCGCGCTCCGAAGACTCGTCCCAACCGTGCTTGCTGGGGGCGGGCCTCTCTCCGCCCCTGGGCACAGCACCGGGGTCCTCCTGCTCCCAAAAGTCCTCCTCAACGCTGCTCTGCCGGGTCAGCGTGCGCCGCCGGGCCAACGCGGGCCGCGGGGTCCTGGCGCAGGGGCAGCGGCCCGGGCTGCACGCGGCTGTGGCGCTCCCGCTCCCGAGGCCGGCCCGCAGCTCCTCCTCGCTGCCGCAGTCCAGGCCACTGTCCGGGCTCCTGACGGCTGAGCGGTTGAGCCAGCAGCCTCTGTCCTCCGGGAGGCCGTCTTCCAGGTAGGGCGCAGCCCCGGGGACCCTGTGCCAGGCTGGGAGCCGGGAGCCCCGCGGGGCCTCGTCCCCCCTGCGCGGCCGGGCGCGCCTGGGCTCTCCGGGCAGTGGTGCCCGGGCCCTGGGGGGCGCCCCGAGGCCCTGCCTGTGCAGCAGCTCACAGCACTCAGCCTCCTCCTCCGCTACTTCGGGGATACTGAAAAGCCTCTTCCTGTGCGGGGGCTGCTGCTCCGAGAAAGCGCCTTCGGAGGTCCGATGCTCGGAGCACTCCTTGGGGGTGGCGTGTAGGGGCGGGTGCGGGGAGGGCGGGGCGTGACCACGCATGAAGTGGGCGCGGGGGAGAAAACACACACAGTTAGTGTCCGAGGCGATGAGGGCACAGAGCATGCGTCTGGGCAGCGGCATGCTCCGGCGGGGTGCGGCCGCGCGTGCAGAAGCTGGGTGGGGTGGCGGGGGACCCCTGCGAGGCGGGCGTGCCCCACGGCCCGCTGCTGTGTCCTCAGAACCCCGAGGCAGCTGCCATCGGAGGCCAACTGACCCTGACCTGTTCCTGTCTGTCCCACTCAGCCGCGTTCTCTCCCTCGCACTCAGCACCCCTTGACCCCTTTTCTTCCTGCTGACATCTCGCCTTTCTACCCAGCTAAAATAACATAAGCTGCGTGAAACCAGGTACCTCGTCACTAGCACTTCAGAATAGCGCCCATGCACCGTCGCACTGGTGACTGTGGGGAAAGGCCTGAGTTTGCCCATCTGTCCTCTGCACCCTGCACTTGGGGGCCCGGAGGAGCTGGTGTCACAGCCACTGATTCTTCAGCGCCTGGGGAGGAGCTGACCCTGCCCAGGGGCTCCCTGATAAACTCATGGAACTTACGCTGCCTTGTCTCCGCAGGCGTCCAGCTCTCTGCCAGGAACAGCCCTCAGACTCACCCTCCACCCGAAAAATGTGTCTCACGCTGAACGACACTCCTACCCAGCCTCTCCTTGGGGGACCTTGGCAGGCTCTCCAGGCCTAGCGCCTCCCTGCGGGGTAGAGGTGAAGCACCTGTGCATGCAGACTGGCCACCTGCTGGCCCCCTGGGGTTTATCTGGTGCGGGGACTGCCATGGCTTGCACCTGGCTACCAGCCAGGTGAGAGAGCACCTGGGCACACACTTTGCTGGCTGATGTCTCTCTCTCCTTTGCCAAGGCCACATTCTGGAGTGTACACTCTGGGGAATGTCAACCAGTATCGGCTGAAGGACACCCAGAAACAACCACCCTAGAGCACAGTGAGGTAGCCCCAGGGCTCTCCAGGGCAGGTGGGGACCAACATGTGACCCTTCCCAGCAGGAGACCTGGCGCGGCCAGGTGGCAGCGGGAGCTCAGCCAGAGCTCTCAGCCACCTCTTGGAACTCCCCAAGAGAATCCAGAAACCCAGACCAACCTGTGACATCCCCTGATTCATAAGAACACTACGTGGGAGGGGAGTGAGCCTGCTGTCACCCCTGCACCCTCCTGCCCGTGACCCTGTGCTGCTGTCTCTAAGAGGTGAAGTGGGGGGGGCTTTGCCTGCGGGGGTGGGGCTCGGCCCTGCGGCCTTATAACCAACATGCTTGCCCTCTGGGCCTCCTCCCAAGGAGAGACGGTGACTTTTCATTTCCTTGCTCAACTGTTCTCGGGAAGTACCACCCCCCGATCTTCCTCCATCAAAAGCAGCAGCATTGCAGCAAGCGGGAAGCACAGGTGTACCCTCACCTGGCCCAATTCATAAGCACTTCCAGGTAGCGCTTGGTTCTGGGGCACAGCATGGGGAGTCATGGTAGGGATTCAGGCAGGACCACTCGGGAGAGGCCAGTATGAATCCTGCTCAATGGTGTCACCCTGGGAGCTGGGGTGGGGGAAGGGAGCCACCAGGAATTGCACACAAGCTGCAACCATGCAAGATTTGCATAGGGATCTGGCATGTTCTTTGGTGACAAGATGCCCCCAAGGCCCTGCCAGCGGCCTTTGCTGGGAGAACATAGGTCAGTCTGTCTATGCAAGGAGGTGCCACGTGGGCCGGCCAGATTTGGATGTGCCTCTGCCCACCGTCCAGAGCTCACGGCTCTGTGTTGCCAGAGAAACGAGGCGCTGGAGGCTCTGCCCCCAGCAGGAGTTTCCTCTCCAAGGCCTTTTTCATTTTGGAAACCCACAAAGGTCCTGCTAGTGGCCTGGCCCTGTGTCTGTCTCCCCCCTGGACTGGGAACTGCTGGAGGGTGGGGCCTGGTGCGCAGAGGCGGCCAGCCCCGTGGCTCTGTGGAACACGCAAAGGCGCGAGCTGGAACACTGCCCGTCAGCAGCAGCAGCAAGGAAAGAGGGTCGCCACCTCAAGAAAAACCCAACCTGCCGGCTTGGGTGGCCTCGAGCTCAGTATTCGTGAAGGCAGCCCCCCTGGGGAGGGGCAGGTGGGGGTGCTGGGCCTAGTGGGAGGTGGTCTGAGCAGGGCGTTGGACCCGCCGGCCTGCCTGTGAGGGGCTCGTGTGACTGGACCCTGGGACAACCCACGCAGCCCTCCAACCTCACCGTGCCAGGCCAGTGCCCGCCCGCTGGGTAGGGCCGCCTCAACTCCCTCCTCTCAAAGAATCTTGCGCAGCCCCCCAGCCCCACGCTTTCCCGTCCCAGTTCTGACTCAGAGGCTGGGGTGCAACTGTCTCCTATCCTCCCACTCAACCCTGGCACAGTGCCAGGCCCGAGAAGGCCCCACGTGGATCCCCAAACCGGGGGCACAGCCAATTCCCGAATGCAGATTCAAGAGTGAGAAAGAAGCAATCCAAATCCAGGGGCTGCTACGCAAGGTGAGGCCCCTCTGGCTCTGGGGCTACGTGGAGGCCCCGCGTCCCCTCCCCGCGGCCACTGACCTTGAGGGCGTTGTGGGACGTGCCACTGGGCCGCCTCCGTCCCCCGTCTTCCAGCTGCATCTCGGAATAGAGCTCCTCCTCGTCTTCCTCCATGATGTCGGAGAGGTCAGACCCCCGGCTGCTCTCGGTGTGGTAGTCGTCTCCATGGCAACAGTGGGGCTGGGGGCCAAGAAGAGGGGACACCGATGGAACGGCATCTCGGCACCACGTGGCGCCTCCAGCACCCGGGGCTGCCGAGACTGTCCTTGCCCGGCCCCCTCCCCTCTGCAGCTCTCGCAGCCCGACGCCTGGAGATGTGCACGGGTGTCTGGGCGTGTGCCGCGCAGCTCAGGGTGAGGAAAGCGAGGACAGAGGACGTCCCCATCCGAGCCGCGCCGTGAGCTGGGACGGCAGAGATGGGACCGAGGCAGGGCTCCCAACTCCAGCAGACGGAACACCCGCTGGGGCTTATGAGACACACGGGCAAAACATGCTGATTCTGGGCACCCCTAGCTTCTCTAACTCACTGGCTGGACAAAGGGTCACGCCAGAAGTCGCAGCTCCGGTGGCAGTAGGGACCGGACACTGTACGTGGACACAGGTGGGGCTAGGGCGGTACGGTGCCACATGCGAGCCACGAAAGGCACCTCGGATCTCAGAGAGCACCGGCACTCGCGACTCAGCCCGGTGGGGGCAGGAGGCGGAGGCCCCATGCAGGCTGAGTGGTCCCCGACACCAGAGGAAGGAAGGGACACAAAGAGGAGGCTGGGGCAGCGCAAAAGGTTTGACACAACGTGTCTCTTAAGACTAAGAGGATGCTGCGAACATGCCAACTTTGAGATCCCGGCAGCCCGGGCAGACTGGTGGTGGCAATGCCACTTCAGCTCAGCATCTGCTTTGCTTGCAAATGACGCACTCCATCGCTCGATGACTCGAGTGTTTAAAGCGAAATAAGCTCCAGCAACTCACACTGCGCACTCTGACGAGCTCAGATCTGTGAATGTGCTACATCCATAAAGATGATCTGGTTTGCTACATGGTGTTGATTAAGAACAGTTTCTTCATTTTGCTCGTGGGCAGCCAAATGGGTTTAATAGCATTCTGTGACATGTTTACTAAAAATACCTGGGTTTCAGTGACTAACCGACACAAAGATGTGTAAGCACTGCGAGTCACAGCAAGTCAGCGGCCCGCTGAGGAGTGTGCCTGCCCGAGCCCTGCAGACAAGAGTGTTTCTCTGCACTGTGCCCACCAGAGGGCGCGCGGCAGCTGTCTCGGCGGAGCAGTCCGCAACATCTGCATCTGAGCCGCTGCAGCCCTGATTCTTTCACTGGAGCACCAAGTGGAAGACGTGAAAGTGAACTGATTTTAAACAAAGATCAGACTGGTTTTTAATGTGGTTTCCCAAGGCACACAGGGAGGACATAAGAACACAGTCTCATCTTTCTCAAGCCCACTGATGACTTGGGGATAAACTCATGGGGCAGAAGGAGGAGTCTAGCGTTTGCCAGATACTTTAGGTCAGTTCTCCCCTCAGAAGAAAGCGGTACAGGTGATGTCCAGTGACTTGCTCAAGGTGACCACCTGGTGAGAGATGCCAGGGGCCATCAGGTGGACCCTGAGGCCAAGCAGCCCTGCTGCCTCTGCCGACAGAGGACATGGCCTCAGAAACGCCACCTCATGTGTGCTTTTTCTTTGGGGGACACACAGCCTTGCCCTTCAGTCCTCAGCTGCGAATGCCGGCAGGCGGACCCTTTCCTGGGACGGGGGAGGCACCTGAGCAGACGTACTGAGCCAGCAGCCAGAGGCGGCTGGTGCTGATCAAGTTCACTCACAAGGAAGCTGAGGACAAGCTCCTCCCATGAGATGGGATTTTAAACATCGCTACAACACACTTTGGTTCCTGTCGCCCAGCAACCCACCTTGCGCTGGCCAGAACAAAAATGCCAAATTAAATTCCCCACTTAAAAGCCTGCCTTTTCTTAGATTTCACAAGGGTACAAACTTTTAGTTACAAGAGAAACAAATTCTGGGATCTGAAGTTCTGCGTGGGTGATGATGGACATGCTGATTGATTTGATTGGGACAATGTATACGTATACCCAATCATCCTGTCTATTTGTCAATAAAATGCTTTAAAATAAAAATCGATTGATAACTAAATATATTACTCATTGGTATGTCGAACATTTCTTGTTGTGAATTTACTATGACGGTACCTTTGAAGTATTAGGAGAATTAAGGTAACAGCTATAACCTCTGCCTCCCTCCTACCTTCACTCATTAATTCAGCAAATATTTGAGCAACTCCTATCTGTGACACGCTAAAGACACAGTGGTCAGCTGAAGGGTAAGGCTTCTGCCCACAAGGAGTGTCAGGCTTGCTGAGCTCATGAGATAAAACCAGTAACAGGGGCTGGCGGGGCGGAGGTGCCCAGGGAAAGCTTCCTGTGATGTAGGGTAATGAAATATCTTTGTTATATTAGTCATGATTAGCTGGGCATTCTGTTTCTTGTGCTAAAATTAATGCAAACAGGATGATTTTAATCTTACAGAGGAAGACCCTCATGACTGGAGGAGTTGGTGGCTTCTGACATGTGATGCTGTGACCAGCGGGGGCAGAGTCAGGAGGTGAGTCCAGATCTGTGGGACCCCAATCCCTCCTCTTGTCAGGTTATCAGGCCGCCCTGCCACAGAAGCAGGTACGGACGGTACTGGGTGATCCGACATCCTAAGATTTTAGGACTTTTCAAGCCCTTGGCTATTCCGACCCCTCCTGCTGTCCGATTTCAGTTCTTCACGCCATTCGAGGGCGCAAGATGAGATGACCCCGGATTGGCTGAACGTGTTATTTACGATCTAGCTCAGATGTTCTGCTGCTCCGAGGGCAGGATTTGGATAGTTTCATTCTGAATCCCCCGTGACACCTGGCACAGAGCAGGTGTCCAAAACACATCTGTCCAATTAATGGAAGTGAATACACAAATGGTAGGTTTTGCCTAAACGGAGAACAGGTGTTACCTGTAGACTACCCCTGACCTGACCCACGGGACTGGCCCCATGACCAGATCCTGGCAGGGAGGAGCAGGGGAGGGTGGAAGTCTCACATTTCGACTTTTGAAATCGTCCTCAAATGAGGTTATATGCACAGGCATCGTTAAGCCTAAACTTCAAAAATCTAGTATGACTGTCATGACCCAGGTGGACATCTCTCCACCTCTCTCATGCACCCAAGGTGGCGGGAGAAAGTCTCCATGTCTCCTGATCTCCAGGGAGCCTGTCCCCAGCTGCTGCCCGCCGGGCATGGACGGCGTGGGCTGGCCAGCACTCACCGGCTTGCCTAGTTCAGACCCTTTCAGGAAGTCGTCCACGGACGCCCCTCTCCTTTTGATGTCGGGGGAGTCGTAGCCGTCCTCCTCGTCCGAGGGGGCGTACTGCCCCACGCTGCTCCGTTCTAGGAAGATGCTCCTTTTCTCTATCTTGGAAAGAGAAAGGAGATGCAGGGCTGAGCGGGAGCCCTCAGGAGGGGCCAGAGCAGCTGCCAGAGCCCCCCAGTCATGCTGGGACCCGCTGCTGGGCACGGCTCCTTGAGCCTAGCCACGTGCCCACTCCCTGCCCCAGGCTGCTGGTTTCCCACGTTGTCCCGGCATGGGGACGCCAGGCGCCCCAAGCTACCCAGCATCATGGTTACCTGTGCTTAAGGTAATGCATGGACACAAATGAAAATCTCACCGCCCTCCACAGGTCACCTTTGCCCGCCTTTTAATTTTATCAATTAATGCTTTCTAGAAACTCAGAAGTATCTGCTTTCTCTCCGGTCCTCTGGGGAGAGCGCTAGGGCTGCCAGTCTCTGTGGCCTCCACGAGGGCCTATCGGGGAGGAGTGATGGCCGCACCCAAAAGGCAGAGGGGCAACACCCCCGCCCCTCTCCCTGCCTGGGGCTCCCCCAAAAGCGTCAGCTCCGTGAGCCGATCAGAGCTGGGATGGGTCTGCAAGTTCTGAAGGCATTCCTTTAGTCAGAGGTCACAAATTCACGTGTGTGTGTGTTTTTTAAAGTATTAGTGACCAATGTTGAACAAACTAGGAGACTTCACAGAGAAGTCTGAATTCCTGGTTTTTCAGGAGGCACAGGGGCGCTGCCTGGGCAGGTGCACCGGGGGCCAGGGCTGGGGCCAGGGCTGGGGCGACAGAAGCCCCTGCTCAGCCACTGTCCTCCCTCTGTCCTCCCAGATGCCACCTGCGCTGCTCGGCTGCCCCTAGCAGTGTGTGCCCAGAGGGGGCTGACGGGAGGAAAATGTCCCAGCACCAGCGTCGTTCTCTCCAGGGGTCGCCATCCTAAGACCCAACAGGCTGACCCGGGTGCTCAGGGCCCCAGCCTGGGGCTGTACCACTGCCTCCAAGGTGGGGACTCCAGCTCCCCACAGTGAACGAGATGGGGGGCTTGTCCCAGGCAAGGAGGGGCAGGTCCAGACCCTATTCCCCGAGTCCTGGGTGGGAGGCATCACTTTACAGAAGATTTCTTAAAATTTCACATCTCATTGCACACGTCAGGTCGAATGTGGCCCTACCACGATCCGTGGTCCAAATACCCCCTCGGCTTGACTCAGAAACTGCTAGAAACAGGCATGCAAATATGTACATATATGTGTATGTATCCATACACACCTCTATTTGTAGGAATATATGCGTAAGTACATGTACAGATGTGTATATCTACATATGTATATACGTGTGTCTGTACACACACACACACACGCCAGGACTCTGAAGTGAGGGAAACCTGGGAGTGCCCAGCTCGGGAAGTTGGGGGGTGACTCTCGCATCCCATGGCACAGACGAAAACC
>VBSM01000883.1:583993-594656 GCA_008086735.1 Cheirogaleus medius | reverse complement strand
GGCCAGTTAATTTCTTTCTATTTTTTAGTAGAGACGGGGTCTCGCTCTTGCTCACACTGGTTTCGAGTGTTTCTTCAACACAGCAAACTTGCTCCGGCCTCAGGGCCTTTGCACTGCCTTCCCCCCTGCCCGAGTGCCTTTCCCCCCTGCCCGAGCGCCTTTCCCTCTGGTCTTCTCGGGGCTGGTGCTGCCTTGGCATCCGGCCCTTGTCACCAATGCCCCCGTCTCAGAGGGGCCCCCTCACCGCCCCTCTCCACCCTCTGCCCTGCTGTGTCTGTCCCTGAACGTCCCACTCTCCGAGGTCACGGCCCACAGACCCTCATCTGACGCCTAGGGCCAGCCGCGTGCAGGAACTCAGACGGTCCTGGATGCACGAGATGCGCGCTGCACCCAACCACTGCAGCCTCCCAGCAGGGTCCGACACCATCTTTCATCATTAAATATGTTCGTATTTCTGCAGTGAAATATACGGACACAGACTAAGGGGGATTAAAAAGATGAGAAATTGTTTCACATCTGTTGGTTCATATTTTAATACCAAATAACTTTGTTTTTCAGAACTTTTTGGAGTTGTAAGAAAGGAATTGAAAGAAAGGGGCCGGGTGGGGCTTGGTGACCCATCGCTCCGTTCACGGTCTGTCTTTCCACGTGGGAAAAGGGTTCACGAAGCAGGTCGGGGACTGTCCTTCTCAGAAAGGGCTGGCTGCAAGGTTGGCCCTGCCTGGTGTCTGGGATTGGGGTTCCAGGGGGGCTCACGCCGTTCCCTCGTTGACTGACGGCAATTCCATCCTCTGGTTGTCCTGTAGGCATCTTTCCTCTCCTCTCTCAGTCCTGTGGACTCTAACCTCAAAACGCACCCAGAATCTAACCCCTTTGCCCACGGCTACTGCTACAGCCCCGGCACAGGCCACCAGCCTCCCTCACCGGGGTTCTGGTAACAACGGTCTCTCAACGGGTTTCTTCTGGTCTGTTCTTAGTCCCCTTAGTAAACTCTCAACACAGTGGCCAGAAGTAACGCCACTAAAAAACATTAAATGAGTCGTGCATTATTCCTTTGCATAGAAACTTTTAGTGACTTCCCATCTCGGAGTTCAATCAAAAATCCTTAAAGACTGGCAGGCTCCGTGTGCTCAACCCCCTCCTCCCCTCTCTCCAGCCCATCATTTCAGTGAACTCACCACCTGCCGACCCCAGGGCCTTTGCACTTGGCGCCTCTACTTGGCGCTCTCTTCCATGAATACCCGCGTCGCTTGCTTCCTCATCCGCTTTAAGGTCTTTATTCAAGGGGCCTCTTCTTGGAGATTTCCTAAACATGCAGCTAAACTTATAAACCACTCAATCTCCTCACCCCACTTCTCTGCTCTATTTCCCCAGAGCGCTTCCTGCCTTGGAATACAGATACTTTTACTTATTTATTTATGTGGGTCTGTCTGTCTGCTCCCACTGGATGGCAAGCTCTACGAGGAAAGGGATTTGTCTAAATCTGTTTTGTTCACTGCTGCATTTTCTGTGCCTGATGCACAGCGGACCCTCCATACATTTTTTATTTTGTGAATGAATGAATGAACTTTCCCCTTCCTTCCTTTCAAAGATAAGGATGTGGGAGCTCAGAGCAGTCAGCCCACTTGCCTGAGAACACACAGCACGTAGCTGGGAGAGACAGACTTGAGCGAGGCCGGGTCCCTCGGATCCCACCACGGCTGCTGCCTGCAGGCGGCCAGCACCCACGTCCCGCTGCAGGGAGGGACAAACAGAGGAGCATGTGGCGCCAGTGAGCACGGGCGCCCGCCAGCTGGCGGCCGGCGCAGAGACGGCTGTGGGCTTTTCCAAACCATAAAATCGTATTTATGACTTCGCCGTCCCATGGCTTTATCTAGACCAGTGGTCCTCAAAGCACCGCCAGCATCACCTGGGAGCCCCCCCAAAAAATGCATTCTCTGCCCCGCCCAGACCTGCTGACTCAGAACCGGGGGGAAGGGCCCGGCAATCTGTCTTTCCAGACTTCCAGATGGTTCTGATTTGGGCTCCAGTGTGGGAACCACTAACCTAGAAGCCAGGTCTCCCGAGGACGGAGCATTTGTGTGACTCACGACCTCACGGCTCTTAACCCAGTCCTGCCACAAAGCGGGGTCCAGAGTGTGTTCAGTGAATGAATAACTGACCGACGCCTCCATTGCAGCCGGTTGTAAACGGTTATCGTCAAGTATTCACTAGGTCCATTCTCTGTACTTAAGAATGTTCAAGGCGCAGATATAAAGGAAGAAAGAGTGACCACGTTTTGTTCAAGAATTTAGGGCAGAGCTACGGGACTGAATCATCAACATGTTTGTATTAGTCTGGGTTTGTTGCTATAAAGAAAATAGCTGGGGCTGGGTAATGTATAAAGAAAAGAGGTTTATCTGGCTCACAGTTCTGCAGACTGTACGAAAAGCGCAGCGCCAGCATCTGCTTCTGGCGAGGGCTTCTGGAAGCTTCCACTCAAGGCGGAAGGTGAAGGAGCAGGTGCATCCCGTGGCGGGAGAAGGAGCGAGAGAGGGAGGAGGCGGTGCCCGGCTCCTCTGAACAACCAGCTCTCGTGTGAACTGATAAAGTGAGACTCGCTCGTTATCGTGGGGAGGGGACCAGGCCACTCCTGAGGATCCGCCCCCGTGACCCGAACTCCTCCCGCCAGGCCCCCCCTGCAACACCGGGGATCAAATTTCAACATGAGACTCACAGGGGCCACACGAGCGCGCCACATTAATGCTCCATGTCAAGCATCACCATCGGCGAAGGACATGCAGTTTTGCGACGATACGGCGCACAGACTCCGTGCTCAGGTCGGCTGGGTGTCCAAACCCAGACCCAACACCACGGCTCTCTGGCCTCTGGCAAGTGACATAAAGCCTCTGTGCCTCCACTTTCCTCATTTGTAAACTGAGGCTAACAGTACCCTCCTCACGAGATTGTTGGGAGTAAATAAGGTAATGAAATGAAATTGCTTTAAAGGGTCCCTGGTACCTAGTAGGCACTTTGTAGGTAGAAGTTACCATCATTACCATCATCGTTAGCATCATCACCACCATCATCACCACCATCACCATCATCACCATCATCGTCACTATCATCACCATCATCATCACCACCATCACCATCATCATCTTCACCATCACCATCATCATCACCATCACCATCATCACCATCATCGTCACTATCATCACCATCGTCACTATTATCACCATCATCATCACCACCATCACCATCATCATCGTCACTATCATCACCATCATCACCACCATCATCACCATCATCATCATCATCATCACCATCATCACCACCATCACCATCGTCAATATCATCACCATCATCATCACCACCACCACCATCATCACCATCACTATTATCACCACCATCACCACCATCATCATCACCATCACCACTATCACCATCACCATCATCACCACCACCATCATCACTATCATCACCATCATCATCACCACTATCATCATGACCATCACCATCATCATCATCATCACCACCATCACCACCATCATCATCACCATCCCCATCATCATCACCATCACTATTGTTACAAGCTGTGGCTGTGACAATACCCCACCTGTGGGCAGAAGGGGAGCGTCCCCTGGTTTTTCGCCCTCCTGAGAAGCCTGGGTGCTGGGGACGCCTGTCCTGTCTCTCTGCACAGCTGACCCTCGGGGAACAAGAGGGGACCGAACACTTTCTAGAACTGGGAGGAAACCCACAGCCTTGACACACTTTGTCTGGTCTGCCCAGTATGGGCACACCTAAAAATTGAAAAGAAAATTTAACTGTTTTAGAATTAAATGGCCATTTTAAAAACCAGAAGATTCCTATATGAGAATCTGTCTTTCCAGCTTTTCTTTAAAAATCAGAAGATCTAGCAGCACTGAGCCCACAGAACCCAGCCGTGCCTCAGGCCACAGTGACCACCGCCCCCCCACCCCCTGCTGGCCCCGTATGTCTGCAGGTTCTCACACCTGACCTACCTACCTACTCTCTCACCTCTCTTCTTGACCTCGCCCCCACAGTCTTCTGGGTTTGCAACCCCTGAGACTACTCTCATTAATAAGACATGTCAATAAGAAAAGACCAAGAAGAAACGGACCAAATAAAAAATATCAGCGTGGCTAATTGTTTTCCTGTTATCGATTTCCCCTATATTTCTGAAATGTGTTTTAGCAGCTTAAAGTTATTTCAAGAGTAGTTACTAAAACGACGACAAGCGCTTTCTACGATCAACCAGGGAGTATTCAATAGACAGCCTCTAACAAAATCATTATATTTCATACCTCTGCATGGCCCCTGGGGAATTTGCAAATTAAGATGAAGATGAGATTGGGGAGTAACGTTCTCTACCTTCTGCCTCGCACCCAGCTGGGTGGCGGCTGCCCACCACATGCCCTTCCGCACATGGAGGCACAAATAACTCCTGTCCTTCCTCCCTCCTTCCACACAATCCTGCAAATCCTTCCCTTCCAGCAAGCCCGGGCTCCTCCGTTCTCAGAACATCCCAGTATCATTCCTGTTCTTGAGCCTTGGCACCCCATCCCCTGGCTGCAACATCCCTTTTCCTCTCCAGCCCATCAATCCAACTCCTCTTCAACCCTCAAAACCCCACTCAAGTCCCACCTCCTCCGGGAAGCCTTCCTTTCCTGCCCTCCAGCCTCCAGTCCCTTCTCGGACCCTGAGCGCCACCACCATTGTGTTTCCTAGCCTCAGGCGAGCAGGTTCCCCTCCACTATCTATGCTGTATCCACATCCCATCTATTCAAGTCATTTTGTAATGTTTTTTGTTTAAATCAATTCACTTTCTCTCAAATAGACTTATCTTCAAGGAGACTTGATTTTGGCCGGGCGCGGTGGCTCACACCCATAATCCTAGCACTCTGGGAGGCCGAGGTGGGCGGATTGCTTGAGCTCAGGAGTTTGAAACCAGCCTGAGCAAGAGCGAGACCCCGTCTCTACTAAAAATAGAAAGAAATTAGACAAACAACTACAAATAGAAAAAATTATCCGGGCACGGTGGCACATGCCTGTAATCCCAGCTACTTGGGAGGCTGAGGCAGGAGGATCACTTGAGCCCAGGAGTTTGAGGTTGCTGTGAGCGAGGCTGGCGCCACGGCACTCTAGCCCGGGTGACAGAGTGAGACTCTGTCTCAAAAAAAACCAAAGAAACAAAAAAAAGAGGCTTGATTTTACCACACTGAAATGGGGAACCAGTCTCATTTACTACAAATCGTAACCGTAAGAATAAACGCAAGGAAAACCGACCATCACCAGATCTTAGCTCAGTGCACCGTCTGCCCGGCCGCCCCAGACCCCTTCTGTCCCCAAGAGCTGTGGGAGCTCGGCTCTGTTGCAGAAACTCAGCAGCACCCACCAGAGATGGCCCCATCCTGAAAAGACGACTTCAAGAAACGAGAAAAGGAGTCGAATACCGTGAGATCCGACGGCACTTAAAACACTGGGCACGAGGCACCGCGCCGCATGCTCACGGGCTCCCCTGGCGCACGACACGCTGTCCTGTCGCTGGTCTCACGGACAGATTTCCCGTTTCTCCCCCGGATGAGGCGGCAAGCCCCGCGCCTCCCCGCGCGTCCCCCCAGGCCGACGCACAGAGACAGCCGCCGTAGCTGTGACTAAGCCGGTGTCCCAAACACGATTAAAATCCTTCTCCGGTAGCTGCAAGTCCCAGCGGGGGATTTGCAGCGACAGAATCAGGAATTCCTTCTGAAATTAATCTCCTCCGAGCCTCCGTGCAGAGCGTCCCGGGCTAAACGCCGCCGGGGAGACCGGCCTCCGCCCCGAGCCCTCTGCGACAAGGCTGGGGGCTCCGTGCGGCCGTCAGACTTGCCCACCAGTGAGTGAAAGATCAACCCTCGGTCTCCAGCGACGGCGCCTGAGCGTTCCGGCCACACCCGGTGACAGGGACGTGACACGCGGTCCCCTGTGCGCTGGACGGCGGGGGAGACGCCGCTGTGCGCGCCCACGGGCGACTACACATCCTGTGTGTCAGGTTCTGACTTTCCAAGAAAAGACGGGAGATCCTGACGTTTACGTGGCTTCTCTCAATTTCTAAATGCTAGCAACGAGCTCTCGGGAGCACCGTCCGCCTGCGCAGCTCAGCGCCTTTCCCCGAGCTGGACGTCCAGCTGCCGGACGGCGCGTCGGAAACCCCGGGTCACGGAGAGTCGGAAAACGACCACGGCGTGTCCAGTGCGGCTCCTTCGGCGTCTCCACGGCACCGTCCACCCCCTTCAACAACCGCCACTCTCAGGTTTGGTTAAAACGCGCCGCTGCCGCGAGGGTCCTCCTGCGGCGGCATCAACACGTCCCCCAGCTCCACGCCGGCTCCCCGCGCCGTCGCCGCTGGATCATCTGCAACACCAGAAGGCCGCGTCGTCACCCACCAAACCTCGACGCCAACGACCTGTCTCCTTTCGGCCCCCGGGACGCTCGGGTGGGCGGCGTGGAAGCGGAAGTTGTCCGCTGGAGACACTCGAGAACGTGCTGGTCGGATTCTCCTCCTCTCACTTTACCGGGGAGAAACGGGTCTCCATTTTGAGAAGAGGCCACCAGGTCGCTGCTCGGCCGCTGAACGCCACAGCTGCGGCCACAGTGTCCGACTCGCGGTCCCCACCGCTCACCCTCAGGCAGGTGTCTCGGGCTGGGCTCTTTCCAGAGACGCGGCCCTCGGGGTGCGGGTCGCGATTCACTATGGGGTTGTTAAATCGGTTTAGTGAGTCACGATCCGCATTTTGTAAACAGAACAGAACAGGGTAGAGTGGAATACAAGGGAAGACACCAGGTGTAACTTCACAGAGAAAAGGCAGGTATGTGTTTATGGAACTTGTCTTTTAACGTGTGCGTGCGTGTGTTGTGCACGTGTGTATGTGTGTGCGTGTGTGCTACATTCCCTTGTATATTTCTTCCATGATTCATGGTCAAAAAATCTGAAAGCCCACTGTTCTAACAAACCCCCAGAAATATCTTGGATTTATTTTTAACCAGAAACCATTTTCTATCTCGATTCGATGTGGGAAGAGAATGTCCTAGGTAAAAAACATCAGACTCCTGCGGTCCAGAACTGATAGAATGATCACAGCAATGACAGCAGCTCACATCTGTCAACTTGTACCCCGCCTCAGGCACTGTGCTGATGCTTCACCTGTATTCTGAAGGTCTTCGCACCTGTACCGACCTGTAAGGTAGGCGCCAGTGGGTGTGACTTGTGAGCAACGGAAGGAACAGCCAGGTAAACGCCGTACCCACAGACACGCCGCGCGCTGGAATCTACGAGCCGGCGCTCACAGCCACCAGGGCAAGCAACCTCTCACGGCAAAGCACATCCCAGGACTTCTCAGCAGCCTTCCCTAAACTCAGTCTAGCAAAATTTCATCCTTGGCCGGGCGTGGTGGCTCACACCTGTCATCCTAGCACTCTGGGAGGCCGAGGCGGGGAGGATGGCTCAAGGTCAAGAGTTCTAAACCAGCCTGAGTAAGAATGAGACCCCGTCTCTACTAAATATAGAAAGAAATTAACTGGCCAACTAAAATATATATAGAAAAAATGAGCCGAGTATGGTGGCACATGCCTGTAGTCCCAGCTACTCGGGAGGCTGAGGCAGGAGGATCGCTTGAGCCCAGGAGTTTGAGGCTGCTGTGAGCTAGGCTGACGCCACGGCACTCTAGCCCGGGCAACACAGTGAGACTCTGTCTCAAAATAATAATAATAATAATAAAATAAAATAAGATTTCATCCATGAACAAATGTTTCCAGTTGCCTTGAATCACTGACAGCTGTAGCTGCTTTTGCGACGGCGAGGATGTCGGCACCAGGACAGACCGTTCGCTGCGAGAGAACAGAGAGCCCAGAAATAGACCCGCAAACGCACTGACGACTGGCTTTTAGCAAAGGTACAAAGAGAGTCCAATGGAAAAAGAATTGTCCTTTCAAAGATAGTGATGGAAAAATTGCGTGCCCATATGCAATAAAGAAACTTCGATCATGCTTCACATCACATGCAAACATTAACTCAAAGTAGATCACAAACTTGTGACTCTGGGTTAAGCAAAAATTTTTTAGACCTGACACAAGTGCCATCCGTCAGAACAAACTGGTATGTTGACGAATTGTCATGCAGAGCGTGAGTTGCTGCTTTTTGAGTGATACCACTAAGAGAGGATGACAATAAGAGCTACGGATCGGGGGGAGGTATTTGCAAACAGCGCATCCGGCAAAAGAGCGTACACAGGCTGCAAATTAACCTCAATATTCGATAATAAGAAAATCAGCTATCCAATAAGAAAACGGGCAAAAGACTTGAAAAGCACTTCAGCAAAGAAAACACACAGACGGCAGATAAACACGTGAAAAGACGGGCAACCCCACTGATCACTGGGGAAGAGCAAATGGAAAGCGAAATGCAGCAAGACCACAACTTACCCAGCAAACCGGCCAGAGTGACAAGCTCGGGCACACAAGTGCCGGGGCGCATGTACGTGAACTGGGACCCACACACGCTGCTGATGGGAATATAAAGTGGCCCAGCCGCTTGGGAAAACGGTCTGGCGATCACCCAGAACAGGTAGCATTTGTATATACTGATGGTTTTAGATTTTCTTAAAATGTTAAACCAATAACTACCTATAATCCAGCCATTGTAGGTTTTTCACCTAAGAGAAACTAAATATCCAAGCCAAGTCTCGGACATGAGCGTTCATAGGAGCTTTACTGGTAACAGCCCAAACTGGACACCACCCAACGTCCATGTGCAGGGGAAGATTCCAACCAACCATGCCACTCACACATGGGAAACCTCTCGGCAGTGACGAGGAGTGGGCTGTCGGTGCGTGCCGACCACACAGGTGAATCCTAAAATAAGCGGAAGAGGCTAGACCATGCTGTACGGCTACATTTACGTAAAACCGTAGAAAATATGTCCCCTGCAATGACAGAAAGCAGGTCAGGGGCTGTCTGGTGATGGGGCCACGGAGGAAGGATGACAAATGACAAATGGATGTAGAGGAACTTGCGAGAGCCGAACGTGTTCTCTTTCTTGATTTGGGGGATGGTTTCCCGGGTACAGACGTACATTAGCGCTTTTCACACCGTACGCCTCAAATGCAGACGGTTTATAACTTAACAATTATTTTAAAAAGCAGAAGTAGTTGATCCGAAGAAAGGGATTTAAACGCGTTCTTGAAATTATAAATCAAACAGAGCTACGTTTTGAAAGCCAGAGACGATCTAGTCCATGTGTGCTTGTAGTCCCAGCTCCTCGGGGCACTGAGGTAGAAGGATTGCTTGAGCCAGCAGTTCCAAACCAAACTGGGCAACATAGTGAGACCCCATCTCAAAAAAAAAAAAAAAAAAGTCCATTCTTTGAGATGTTTTTCCAATTGAAGTGATGGACTTACGCTAATTTACTGGAACTCTTTCCCTTTTTATTTTCATTTATATATGTATTTTAGAGACAGGATTTTGCTGTGTTGCCCAGGCTGGAGTGCACTGGAGTAATCATAGCTCACTGCAACTATCTGTCTATCTATCTATCAATCAATCGATCAATAAATAAATATTTTAAAATAGCCAGAGACATTCACAGCTAACTCTTTCACACAGCCGTTCATCTGGACGCTCGTTTAACAGGAGGGAGGTCCCTCCAGGAGTGGACCAAACTTGTAAACGGTGGCTTCCTCCGCTTCCAGTCTAGGGATGTCAGCCTCTCCCTGCTGTTGCTAGACCCTGGAGGCATCACTGCTTCCTAAGGTTTCTCTTAACCCCGCCCATGCCACCCCCTACAGCCCCCTCGAAACCCCAGCTGAGAGCACCCTTCCCTGTTTCCTGCCCGGGTGCAGACTGAAACGTTCTCCGGGAGACCGTCCTCGACCCGGGGCGGGCGGCCGCACACGATGCAAGGTGAGCGAGCTCGCCGGGGGTTGGGCTTGGGTCGGCCCCCCTGTTGTCAAGGCTAATTCTCCGGGTGATTTAATCAACCAAAACACCACCAATAACAACCAAGGCCCCAGCTAAGACACGGCTTGTCCAGACGACCAGAACTCCCACGGAGCAAACCGACAAACCACGGCGGCTCTCCCGTCCCCGGGGTGGGGGGAGAAACCAGCAAAAGGGCGAATGTGATTATCTCTCTTACTCCCGGCCAGACTGGCAGGCTCTGGGCCGCGGCACATCTACCACGCTGAAAAGCAAGCTACGTCCACGGATTAAAAATTAATTTACTGCCCAGCCTGGCTCCCAGCTTGATGCCTTAATTGAGTCTGTTGCCACAGCGGTGATGGGCTCCAAGGCACGGCTCAGCCCGGTCCAGAGGCCTCGGCGTGTGGGCAGAGGTTTATGAGCTCGGTAATGCGATTACCTCCCAGCACACACGGAACGCTCGTCTCCAAAGTCACCCCGAATTCATCCCGGGTTCTTGGTGCACATGTAACTAGAAACAGTTATTGATCTGCTTCTTCAAAGACCTGCTCAACAGCCTCGGGTCTCAAAGGAGAAAGATAGGACTTGATCCTATTGCTGAGAAAGACACTCTTTGCAGAAGCACGTGAATTAATTGCATTAAAGATTTAATTGTTGGGCATCTACCCAAAAGAGCATAAGTCATTCTATTATAAAGACATCT